>BQNB010001419.1:21621-140413 GCA_026074375.1 Tanacetum coccineum | reverse complement strand
TTATAGATTTTGGAAAAGGATGGGAAAAACACTTACCATTAGTAGAGTTTTCTTATAATAACAGTTACCATGCCAATATCAAGGCATCACCATTTGAGGCACTTTATGGTCGAAAGTGTAGATCACCTGTTTCCTGGGCCAAAGTTGGAGATGTTCAACTTACGGGACCATAAATAATCCATGAAACTACTGAAAAGATAGTGCAAATTCGACAACGCTTGCAAGCTGTAAGAGACAGGCAGAAAAGTTATGCCAATATAAGATGAAAGCCTTTAGAATTTCAAGTTGGAGATCGTGTTATGTTAAAAGTGTCACCTCATAAAGGTGTCATCCGATTCGGAAAACGAGGAAAGCTTAACCCTCGGTACATTGGACCTTTCAAAATCCTTGAACGGATTGGCCCAGTGGCATATAAACTTGAACTTCCTGAAGAGCTCAGTAATGTCCACAGTACTTTTCACGTTTCTAATCTAAAGAAATGCTTATCTGACGAATCCCTTGTCATTCTAATGAAAGAGCTTCGGCTTGATGATAAACTCAACTTTGTAGAAGAACCAGTGGAGATCATGGATCGAGAAGTCAAGCAACTGAAACAAAGTCGTATTCCTGTAGTCAAAGTAAGATGCGTGTTTTATTTCCCCTTTAGTCAAAAAGTTAGAGATGGAAAAAAACTCTTAAAAATAGGACCAATTTTAAATGGGGATACAGGAAGGTAGTTTAATATGTTGTGGCCAGGTTATCCACATCGTGTTTTTCTTACATCACTCCGGCTACCCCCTCCCACCCACCACCCAACTATCTTATTTCTCGGGATGAGATTTCTTTTAAGGGTAGGGGAGAGTGGTGAAGAGTGAGAGGAGTTGAGGAGAAGATTGACTTTTAGAGTGAGGGATGTAGGAGAAGGACGGAGAGAGGAGACTAGACTGAGTAGTAAGGAAGTGTGAGGGTGGAATGGAGACTTCTTAGTCTGTGGTGAGTAGTTGATCTGTGGGGTATAGTGGCAGGTCCGATGATGTTGTGTGTGTTGTGGTATGCGGGTAGGCCAGTTGTGTTTGAGGTGAGTACAGTTGTACTTGACTCTGAGTGGGATGCTTCGGGATGTTTCCAGCTGTTCGTTTAAATTTAGTATGCACTGTTGTAATTTTCCATCCTTTAATTTGATTTTTGCATTTTTATATACCACATTTTACAGTGGAAAATTTTTTTGCGTTAATTCATATGCAATGTAACTTGCATCTCTTTTAAAAGTTACGAGAGAGCTCACGCATATCGAATGGTTTTTGTTTGTTGTTTTTTGTTTTTTTTGCTATAGTTTTATATCTACTATATTATTATAAAATATATATTTATATATTACCTCATAGAGCAATTAAGGGAAAAATTCCCCTAAGGAAAAATTCACTCCTTTTTTTTTAAAGTTTTTTTATAATGTTATACGTATATTTAACCGGGTATATAAGAAATGAACTCACCGGGGTCGTTTCCCCAACGACTTTGTCTTTGTGATAATTTTAACCACGTTTTAGCTGTGGATTTTGGATTATGATTTGAATGAGAGATAGGTAATGATGATTTCATTGCTCTCTTATGGTCTATGGGAAGCCTACTAAGACTAAACTCTGAGTGGATTTCAGTGTGTATGCTCCTCAAGCTCTTTCTGAGGAAAAAGTGGGAAAATGGAATTTGTGGAATTTTCTTTCCTTTGTTTTTAATGAGTCGATGGGATGGTGTATGTTTTAGTTATGGGAGATGTGTTACGTGGTTCGTGATGTGTAGTACGAAAAGTAACTGGGGACTGTGTTTATTTAATGTTTCTAGGGCAGCAAATGCTTTCAATGATTTCATTTTAAATTCTAATCTGCTAGATGTTCGCCTTGATGGATTCTCATTCACTTGGTCCCATCGCTCAGCTTCTAAAATGAGTAAATTAGACCGGTTCTTAATTTCTGATGGTTTTCATTTAAGTTTTCCTCGCATGTCGGGAATTTGTTTGGATCGTCATTTGTCAGATCACCGGCCTATATTGTTTTGTGATGTAGGCATAGACTATGGAGCTACTCCTTTCAGATTGTTCCATTCTTGGTTTGATTGGGATGGGTTTGATATAATGGTTTCTAGTGTCTGGAGTTCTATGTCGCTCTCTGATAGTAATGGTATGGTTCGGTTCAAGAAGAAGCTTCAACATTTAAAAAAAGAAATCCGCTCGTGGGTTATGGAGCGTAAGAAGCAGAATATGGGTAATATTTATGATATCAAATCCAAACTTCATGAGTTAGATGTGACGATTGATCAAGGGGGAACTAATGCTGATATTCTGGCTTCTCGGTTGAATTTGATGAAGAATTTACATGATATCAAAGCGTCAGAGGCTCGTGACTATAGGCAGAAAGCTAAGATCCGATGGGCGGTAGAAGGAGACAAAAATTCTAAATTCTTTCACGGTATCGTTAATAAGAAACGGTCAAGCTTATCTATTAGGGGGATCTTGGTTGATGGTGAATGGGTGTCTGATCCGGTTCGTGTTAAGGAGGAATTCCGTTTACATTTTGCTAAAAGGTTCGAAGAGCCGGCAGTTAATCGGAGTAAGATCTCTTTTCAGTTTCCTACTCGCTTAAACTCTGATCAGGCTTTGGATTTGGAGCGCCCGGTTTCTTGTGACGAAATTCGTCAGGCGGTTTGGGGTTGTGGAGAAGATAAGTCTCCGGGTCCCGATGGATTTACGTTTGAGTTCTTTCGTAAATTCTGGGATCTTATTGGCCCTGATTTTTGTGTTGCTGTCAAATGGTTTTTTGATCATAGTTCGTTTTCTAGGGGCTGCAATTCTTCGTTTGTTGCTCTTATTCCCAAAAACTCGGATCCGAAATTTGTGACTGATTTCTGTCCTATAAGTCTGATTGGATGTTTATACAAGGTGGTTACTAAAATTCTTGCTTTACGGTTGTCGGCGATTATCTCAGGTTTGATCTCAGATGTTCAAACGGCTTTTGTTCCGGGTTTGATGACTCAGGCAAATTTCTGGAATGGGACCTTCATTATTATTGAATTACTTGTTGGTGCAAACACTATGAAGCATCACCAGCTATTGGTGTTTCAAAGTAGATTTTTTGCTAAGCTTACGATTCTGTTAGTGGGATAATTACTTGATGGATGTTTTAAAGTCTTTCGGGTTTGGGGATAAGTGGTGTGGTTGGATTAAGGGCAGCTTATCGGCAAGTATGGCGTCTGTTCTTGTTAATGGATCTCCTACGGCTGAATTTCAATTTTTCTGTGGTTTGAAGCAAGGCGATCCTTTGGCGCCTTATCTTTTTATTCTTGTTATGGAGTCGTTACACAGTCGTTTCTTTCTTGTCGTTATCCAGGAACGGTTGATGTGGGCATTTCAAAGGGATGCAAATTGGTAAGTTTTCACGTTGTCTCACCCTTATTTCTATGCGGGTTATGATGCTGTATTTTTGAAGATTGGTCGCGAGAATCTTAGTGGATCTTGCATGTTTTGATTGTCTTTCTCTTTTGTTTCTTGGCTTGAAAAATTAATGTCAAAACTAAGTCACTTGCTTGGGTTGGAGTCTGAATGACGCTACGGATAGCAGACTGCCACTACTTAGGTTGTGCAATATGAAAGCTCCTTTCAAGTATCTTGGGCGTTATGGTTGGTCGGGAACATCTCGCGAATGATGCTTTTGGGTCGAAACTTGAGAGTAATATGAGGTCTCGGTTGTCATAAATTGGAAGTCTAAAACTTATCCATAAGCGTGCGGGCGATCAAGTTGCTAAGATCCGGTTACTTGGTCTCTTCTTCATAGTTATGCTATGTCTTTATATTAGGTGCCAAGCTCCCAAAGTCTGTTTTGTCCTTCCATGGAAAGCAATTCGTTAGGTAAATTTTTCTATGGTTCTCTCAAAGGAGCTGATAAGGAATATTACCATGGGTTATTTAATGGAGTGGTTGTAGGGGATCGTGGTAAAGTTCTAGCAGCAAAAACAATGCGTGGTGGGGTCTTGGAGTTTCTGCCTCTCTTTGATAGTTTATTAGAAGCCCCTCTCATTGGTTGGTTTGGCGCCGTTTTTATTTTCATGATAACTTCGTTTGGTTTGTGTGTTGTGCTTGTGTTTTGGTTTTATTTCGGCGGAGCGATTCTATGGTCCTTCGTTTTTCAGGGTTTTTCGATCTTTGGGTTACTTCGGTATGGAGAAGAAAGAAGATAGAACCATTACTAGTGGGTTATGGGGTTGTTTTTGTATTTGTTTCGCCAAGGAATAGAGAAAGTTGTAGTTGAAGTTATCCCAACATAGGAAGTTGCCAAGGGTTGTGAAACCCAAGAGTTGATATTTTATTCACTGTTTTTTAATTTTTTAAAACGTTGGTTGGGTGGTGGTGGTGTGGGGAAGGTAGGGAAGAGGAAACGGTTTTTGTTTGTCTAATAGATTTTGTGGTTCAGGATCCCTGGTTTTATTTGGAAAATTGTTATTGGTCAAGCTGTTTTAGGCGTTGGTGTTTGTTGTATCGAGAGTTTTCCGGCCTCTTTTTTGCCCTTGTTGAACTTTATCAAATGATTTAGTGTGGCGGGGAGAATAGAAGTTTCTGGCGGAGAATGAAGAAGTGGTTGAAGAAGAAGTTGAGAAAGTTAAGCAAAGAATGTTAGATAAGTTTAGTTATACAGCATTCGAGTTGATCGTTCTTTTCGGTTGGCCAGTCTAGGGGGGACGGGAGCGAATCAGTATGGCTCATCTGGAGTACCGGACGGAGTCGTTATCTGAATTAATCTGAAGGCGTTATTTTGTCTATATCTCGTGTGTCCGTTGGTTTTGGTTTTGTTTTTTGGGACCTTGAATGGTTCTGGGGGGATTCAGAGTTAAGGATGTTCATAATATGCTTGTTGTTTTTTTGCTCCCCAAAGATGAAGTCGGCTACGCGTTGGCTTCCTCATCTTTCGTATTAGCTCCAATCGTGTTTGCTGTGAGGGGAGGGGGGGGGATTTTTTCTTTTAAAATTCCTTTTTTGGGGGTGGGGGGGGGGGGGGGGGGGGAAAATTCAGTGGATTTTTGCCCGGGGGAGACCTTAAACTCCCTCTTTTTTTTTTTTAAAATCAAAATCTGATTCGAAGGGGTATTCAGGTTGGCTCTCTATATGCTTGAACTTATTTCTTATGATGAAGATGTTGCCCCCGCACATTTTTTCAAGTGTCCTTGGCGATTTGAAGTCTCTCGGGCTGTTTGTCGTTGGTGTGGGATGTGGTCTGTTTCTGTGTGGGGTGCCTTGTGGTGGGCTCTTACTCCCGAGTGGCTCTTTCGTGGTTGTTGTCGATTAAAATATGGGTTCCGGAATTTAAAAGTCTATTTGAAGAGTTTGGTATGTGTCTGGTGGTTAACGATTTGGTAATGCAAGAAATATTTGGAGATTTTTTCGTCAAAAAAGCCTCGGAAAGCAATGATGTTTGACGGAATTGTTTGAGGCGTTTTCTTTTCTATGGTTTTCTTCTAGATGTAAATTTTCTTTTATTAGTTGGGACATGTTGGTGTAAAAAACCCTTCCTCTTATGTTCCTTGTAAGTATGTTTGTGCAGCTTATTGCTAGTTTTTTTTAATAAAGTTGTTTTTTTTTTGTCGTTTAAAAAAAAAACACTTAAACTAATTAAACGGGAGCAGCAAATAAAAAATGCGATAATTAAGCAAATTCACTAAAAAATTAACCCCTAAAATGAAACTTAATTTCTAAACCTACATGTTCTTAAAATAGGACAAAATAAAATTTTAAGAAAAAAGAAAAACATTTTTTTTTTGATTTATTTTTGGGAATTTATTATGAATTAAAAACTTATTTTTGTCTAATCAAATCTAAAAAATTGCTAATTAAGTACCTAGAGTTGTGTATATTTAGAAAAATAAATAAAAAAAAAAAAAGAAAAAAAAAAAAAAAAAAAAAAAGAAATGATTTTTAAACTTAGAAAAGTCACTTAAAATATCATAAAAATCAGGGAAAACTATTTTGTAACTTATTTTAAAATTTAAAATCCTATTTTTTAACTTAAATTTAAAGGCTCAAATTGAAATTAAAATCTAAAAGGTGTTTTAAAAATGGACTTTTTACTGGATTGTAAACATAAAAGTAAATTTTATAAAACTAAAACTTTTTTTTGTTAATTTTCTGAACTTTTTTTGTATTTTTTTATTGATTTTTTATTTTTAAACCTACGAAAAAATCTAGAAAATAAAAAAACTATAATGAAAAAATTCTCAAAAAATCAGGAAAGTCCTTCAAGCAACAAGGAAAATAGAGGAAGAAAAAATAAAACTAACAAACAGCTAATCAAAATAAGCTCTAATATAAGCTAGAATAGCTACGGCTGCTTATAAAATGAAAAGGAATTGAAAAGACTACTAGTATTATTTGGGGAGGTGGATGAAAGGTTACTGGATGAGCTATTATAAGGTCAATAGAATGAAGCTTTAAACCAATACCACCCCTTTAGGAATTGAAGCAAACAAAGAAATAAGGTAGACTTCCCCTGGTGCTCAACCAAACTCAATAAGCTTCAAAATCTTTTGAACTACAAACTAGACCTTAAAATCTTTTTAAAACTTAATTATTCACTAATATCCAACTGTCCAAAGTAAACTTCCCAAATTACCTTGACTTTTGATAGTCAAATAAGCCTTATGCCAAACACTCCTTAAGGTCCTTGACAGATTTGTTTTAACTAATGAAATGAAATTCTACTTTTCAAGACTTAAATACCAGATAACTAATAGCTTATGATAGGCTTAACAAACACAAACATCAATCTATTTAAGCTAAATATAAGATTCTAAGCTAATCTACTTATTTTTGGCTTTTTATATGGTTTTATGACAGAATTTGAAAAACTATAATCTATACTATATTAACTAAATGCAGATGAATAAACAAGATTAATAAGCTAAAATTAAAGCAAATAAGCACTAATAAGCAAACTGATTAAGCAAATAAACAGATCTATACTAATAAGCAATATTTAAGCTAAAATTAAAGGACAAGGAAGTAAATAGAAAACTTACAGGATGCTTCAGCTTAACAGAAGCTATTAGGCTCTTAGAGCTTATCTACAGCTCTAGCTTATCCATTTGGATAAGCTAGTAAAGGTCCATGGGAGTCCTTCCACAATTGACTCCCCTTCCATTAGCTAAAATCCAATTAAGCAAAGGTGATAAGGTTATTAGCTGATTTTAAGAGTTAAGGTATGATTAAGGTAAGATTTGAGCTCAATTATTAGCTTAGAGACTAATAAGAGCTTATTCAGTAGCTTATGATATTTAGCTTAGCATTTAATAGGAAAAGTGAGAGCTTATGAAAACAAAGAGCTTATGAGAGACTATTTAAAAACTGAATTTCATTAACATAAAACTTGATTACAATGCTTAAAAGGAAGAATTACAAAGTTTAAAGGAAATTTAAGCTAAAAATTGAAAATTAAGCTAAAACTAAAAGCTACTAACTATCTCCTGTGTGTGTGTGATAGTGAGGGTATTTATAGGCCCAAGCTGAAGCTTCTAGTCTTCCCTTGCTCTGCACGCTCCAATCAATCATCACCATCCATTTTCCCAATGATTGGATCTATAATCTCATCCGTTAGATCAAATTATACTCACACGGATTGCCAAGCTGTCATTCTTTTGATGTGACAGCTTGTGCTAGTTGTGTGAGTGATAATAGAGTAAAAACCCGTCACTCCTTGTGCTTTCTTCATAGCCACGTGGCACCCTTGCTTTAGTGAACCAATAGGAGCTCTTGAGATTACTGATTTGACCCTGCCATCATGATATGGACCACTTGAATTGTCTTCCGTACCCTTTAATTTTGAAAAGCCCTTTGATTTTGACCCATGGTGAAATGGGGAAGACGGTGAATAGTGCCCATGGTTTGGCGCTCTTTTTTAACTGAAAAGGTTAAATTCAGTTTTAAACTTTGGGCTTATTGCACAACTAGTCCCTCACTTGTTTTATAAAAGTTCTAGTGTAAAACAACTTTGGTAAATAGCAGAAATGGCCCCTGTGGTTTTAATAAAATGATAATGGGCTAGGGTTTGGGCTTATGTCTTGGGCTTTTTGGATCCGGGTAAGGTATTGAAAGATTTAGGGCCCATTAAGAGTCCAAGGACCATTTGTGTAATTTTTGAAAACTTGAGGGACTAAAGTGGTAACTTTTGAGGTTTTGTCCTTTTGTGGGTTAACTACTGTTGACCAAGGTTGACTGGAGGTTGACCACAGCTTTGACTTTTTGACTTTTCCTGGCTTTGGCTTTGCATCTCTGGCTTCTTTTGTGCTCTTCCGTTTCTTGAGTCCGTTTTTGTCTAATTTATACCGTTTTCTTGTGATTTTTGCATATCCGTACCTGCACATCCATAAACAACAAAACACACAAATACAAGCATATTTTTGGACGTTTTTGGTCAATTTAGGGTTTATTTCGATACAAAATGGATATGTGTTTACACACATATCACCTGACATCATGTTTGCTGTGTGTGCATGTTCAAGATTTCAAGTACAACCAAAAGCCTCTCATATGCATGCAGTCAAGAGAATTTTTAGATATCTTAAGGATTAACTAACTTTGGGCCTTTTATATCCAAAGGATTCACCTTTGGAGTTGATAGCTTATTCTGACAGTGATTATGCAGGTGCAAGTCTTGATAGGAAATCCACAACAGGAGGTTGTCAGTTCCTAGGTTGCAGATTAGTCTCTTGGCAATGTAAGAAACAAACTATTGTGGCTAATTCTATAACTGAAGCAGAATATATTGCTGCTTCTAACTGTTATGCATAGGTTCTTTGGCTCCAAAATCAATTACTTGATTGTGGATACAATTTTATGAAGACTAAGATTCATGTGGATAATGAAAGTGCAATATGTGTAGTAAAGAATCTAGTCTCTCATTCAAAGACCAAGCATATTGAAATAAGATACTCCCTCCATCCCAAAATAAGTGTCCAGTTTGACTTTTCAGAGTCAAACTGGTTCAACTTTGACCTTAAATATATATTCTTTTGTGTTATATAATACGTGATGAAAATTATACCAATGAAAAACACACTTAAAACCCAATTCATTTATATATTTTGCATCAAATATTATATAACACACACAAAGATACGTAAGGTCAAAGTTGAACCAGTTTGACTCTAAAAAGTCAAACTGGACACTTATTTTGGGACGGAGGTAGTATCACTTTATTAGAGATTGCTATGAGAAAAGGTTGATTGAAATGGCTAAGATTCATACAGACAATAATGTTGCAGATCTACTTACTAAGGCCTTTAATGTGACAAGGTTTAAGTACTTGATTACAAGCATTGGTATGCTAAATCCTTAGTGCATGGATTGAGGGGAGGTCAAATTGTATAGTTTGTACTAGTAGTTAGTTCTTGTAGTTAATATTAATACTGATAGGGTATTAATTCTGGTAGTTAAGTTTGATTAGGATAATACTGCCTTATGTAAATGCTTTGCAGTATTTTTCTTGTTTCTGAACTAACTTTTTCAGGAAAAGCATGGATTTGAGGATGAATGGAAGCTGTGTCAATAATTTCTTTCATAACTGGGTTGTAAGTACTTAATTCTGGTCAATTACAAAGTTAATACTGGTATGTTAATATTAATATTGGTAGACCAAAATTGATACTGGTTCTTCATATTAATAGTGGTAGACCAAAAAGTTAATTCTGGTAGACCAATATTAATACTGCTAGATGACCGTTGGTGCTGGTGCGGGAAAATTAACTTTCCTGATTTTAATATTACCGTTAGAGATTTTTACGGCAATTACCTTACGTGTAGGTTTCTTAATTGGATAACTACTAAATTTCTTCAACAAAATATCTTTCTTTACTATAAAGAAACTATTTTTACAGTCGGTCCAATATGAAATCTTATTTTTCATCTTTATAAGCTCAATTGCCTCTCTCAACCAGCACCTAGTTACCAAAACGAATCAATCCCAGCAATAATAATTGAATATTCATAACTTCTCATCATCAAGAACTCAACGTGGCCAATTTAACGTATTGTGACAAGCATAATATGGTCGCTTTCCTCAAGAAACCTACTAAAAGTGAAGGTTTCACAGAGATAGTGGATTTTCTCAAAGGCTCTTCACTCAGGTATGCCTTAACTCATAATCCAACTATCTATGATTCCCTAGTCAAACAGTTCTGGCAGACTGCTACAGTCAGAACACTTGCTAATGGGATTCAACAGATAATAGCATCTATAGATACTAAGGAGTATATTGTTATTGAGGCATCTGTCAGAAGTTCACTTCAATTGGCAGATGCAACAGGTATTAATAATCTACCAGATGCTGAGATTTATGAAGGTTTAACTACATTGGAGTATGTAACTGAGGGAAAACTAACTTTTTGGAAAAAGCATTTTTCACCCCAATAGAAGTTTTTAATACATCATCTCTTACACTGTATAAGCCTTAAGTCTGGTGGATGGGATCAATTTGGTAGTCCTATAGCTACTGCATTGATCTGTCTATCTAGGAATAGAGCTTATAATTTTTCAAAATTGATTTTTGATGGAATGATTCATAACATTGAGAGCACTTCAAAAATTTTAATGTGCCCAAGATTTTTGCAAATAATTTTGGATATAACTACTGCAAACACTGGAAAATATTTGGCTAAAACTTTGACTAAAAAGGTTTTTGCAAATATGAAGAGGGGTTATGCAGGGGATCATGTTCTATTGTTGCCTGCAATGTTGGCAGGTGCAACACCAGATCAAGGTGAAGGATCAGCAATCCCAGCTGGATCCCAAACCCTCCCCCCTTGATCTTGTTCCATCAACATCCTAACCACTAATTCCATCTACAACCATAGAACCACAATCTTTATCACTACCTAGGTCATCTGACAGACAAGAACCTGAGATTCCTCAGTCTCAGGGTCCTACTATCACTACAGGACCAAATGAGGCAACTACCACAAGGGTGTGAGTTAACACTAAGGGAGCTACCACTACAACCTCTGGCTTAGATGCAGGGTTGGACAGTGGTAACATACATGAGTCTTTACTCATGTCCTATGATACACCTCTTCATGATGTTCCTACATCTGAAAGTGTGGAGGACAGTATGAAACTTTAAGAATTGAGTCTGCTTGTACCTAAACTAGAGAAGAAGATTGATAGTCTAGAAAAAGAGTTCAAGGAGACCAAACAGATACTTGGAAGTGCTATACTCACATTGGTCAAAAAGGTGAAGTCCTTGGAGGTAGCTTTGAAGAGAAAGTACAATAAAGTGGTTATATCTAACTCAGAGGAAGAAGAAACAAAGGCTCATAGGAGGAAAATTCAAGAATTAGATGATGATCCTCTGGTTTCTTTGGTAGAAGATTTTGTGACTCCTACAAAGACTAATATCAGTGCTTCAGGGGAGGAACAAGTAAAAGAAATAAGCCCTACAACTTTAGAAGCAGCCAAAACACTATCAAAGGTTGCTTCTCAAAAAGCAAAATCAACTGATAAGGGTAGAAGATATATGAGGAGAAAGTCATCAAAGGGTAAGGATATTAGTACTGGCTTGGATGTTGAAGCAAAGGTTAGTACTGGCATGGAAGATATTAATACTGGTAAGGTAGGTATTAATAATGGCAGTAAAAATCTTAGTACTGGTGGTTTTGGAGTTAGTACTGGTATTGGACCAGTTAGTACTCCTAGTGAAGCTCAAACTATAACTTCTTCTCCTATTAAAGGTCAAAGAGAAGGAAAAGCTCTAATAACAACAGAAGAGATTCAAGCTACTAAAAGATCAAAAACACAAATTTAACAAGAAGAAGTTGGTCTTGCAAAAGCCATAAGATTGCAAACACTACAGGAGGAAGAAACTACAAGACAAGTTTATTTGGGTGAATTGTTGGCTAAGAGAATTCAAGAGGAGAAAGAACTATCAGAATAACAAAAGAAAAGAAAAGAAGAAGTTCAAGAAGCTGCTCCATACTATATTGAAGAAGATTGGGACACCATCAAGGCAAAACTTGAAGCAAATGCAGAACTAACCAAGAGTTTACAAGGAGAAAATATTACTGGTGAATATTTTACTAAAATGATGGTAGAAATGATTAATGAGAAGAAGAAATCCTATGCTGAACAGAAGGTCAAGGTAAGTTGATCCCTGTTACAGATGGTAACCGTATTATCTTGATCAAATAATATTGGGGCTTGGAATGTTTAATAGTAAAAATTTATTGAATAACATACGGTTCTTATTATTCCGTTGTGCATATTTATGTTATTTGTAAAACATATCCTAGATGAGCTTAAACGATCTCTTCAATTGGTATCAGAGCCATAGGGCTCTTGATCTATACGGACTCTCATCGGACCACAGAAATCCATATGAAGAAGATGCAACCTCTACTTTGAATTTGGAATAGGTTTGGGTGGATGAGAAGCCTTTTTGATTTTTCCTTGCTCACATGAAGGACAAAGTTGTTCTTTATGGTATTTGAACTTTAGAAAACCGATAACGAGATCATTTCTTGCAAGGTCATTTATGGTGTCAAAGTTGAGATAGGATAAACGTTGATGCCATAACCAAGATTTGGTAGAGTTGGCACAAGCAATTAGGCAAATTGGAGATGCAGAGGCCATTTCATGGAGATTGATAGTGTAAAGGTTTATTATACGAGATACTTTCAACAAATCAACTCCATCGAGATTTGTAACGAAACAAGTTTTTCATCTGAAAGTGGAAACTGCTTTGAGCACCCCGAGTCGATGCACCATAAACAAATTTAGACAACCTGTCATAGAGAAGGTAGAAAATGGAAACTGCTTTCTTATAGGTTCCTGAAGGTTAGAAATACATGCATTGTCACTCACAAAGCAGTCAGATTGACACTTAGATTTACTAGAGACAATAATTTTTCCTTTAAGTTAACATTCTTCTAGTTGGTGACCACCTAAGGCAAGTTCTAGGTTTGCTAGGCTTAGGTGAAGCGAGTCTTTCTTTGGACCCTACGGTTTTGGGTTTCCTAACCTTTGGCTTTTGTTTCTTTTCATTTGCAATAGTTGAAACATTAGCCTTTTGTTTCTTACCATAAGAATTTATGTCATTCACATAATTAAGCACACATACATCATGATTAGCTTTAATTAAACATTGCTTACACATAACACAAACAACTTCAGAGCTAGCAATCTAAATAGCAAGCTTAACGTTATTACATTCAGATGACATATGTTTCTTATTCTTAGAAAGCAGTAAATTCCTATGGTGTTCTTCTACTTTAACATCTTTATTCTTGAGGCAACTACTTGTAGATGCAGAGGGGACCCTATCATTCTTTTTATTGCTCCTAGGCGGTGGTCTTTTGGTCTTAGTAGTGCTTTTTACTCCTATAGAAGATAAACCATATAAGTTAGGATTCACATTTTCCTGAGAGATGACATAAGGTTGTGAAATAGTGATTGGTGTTGTCTTAATGCTTGCTCTATATTTGTTAGGCAAAACATTATCTTCCCTAGAAGTCTTAAACATTCCTGGGGCAATCACCTTGTCATTTTTCATAATTGTGGATTCTCGAGTGGAAGGTGTTGAGTTTGAAGTGACTGGTTTAGACAAAGCATTTGACTCACCAACCTTAGGAAAAACTGTAGATTTTGGAAAAAGAGTTATAGAAACAAGTTTTGATTGAGAAGAAGAAGGTGGTTTCCCCAAGATTGATTGCTTTGTAAACTTAGTATTCATACTCGTACCTTTTGTGATGTGTTTTGGTTCAGATAACTTGGTATGTAACTGGGCTCTTAATGTGGCATTTTCATAAATTGTATCATTGAGTTATTGTTGCAAAGAGTCAGTTATGATTTTGGTTTAAGCCCGTGTCACTTTGATAGAGTCAAATTGGTTTTTATAAATTATCTTAAGATGTTCATTTTCTTTAACATAATTCAAAACCTAAAACTCTAAGGACACGTTCTCATCTTCAAGTTTCTGAGATAGAGGATCAAGGGTATTTGATGCACATTGAGTATTAAGACTCTTACCCTTTAGATCTCCCAACTGAGCTTGCAACCGTTCAATTTGTTGTTGCATGTCATTGTGAGCCTTATCATATGAAATTTTGTCATATTTACATTCCTCACATTTTTTATACCAATCATTCCAAAGAACAACATATTTTTCTTCCTTTTTAAAAATGCAAGTTTCCATTTTTTCTTTCGTACGATCAAGCTCAGTTTG
This sequence comes from Tanacetum coccineum, assembly GCA_026074375.1. Lineage (NCBI taxonomy): Eukaryota > Viridiplantae > Streptophyta > Magnoliopsida > Asterales > Asteraceae > Tanacetum > Tanacetum coccineum. The sequence goes on along the minus strand of BQNB010001419.1, from coordinate 126,188 downwards.
GATATCAGATGTATCTATAGCAGAATTATTTTGCACAATAGTCATAATATCTTAACTGACAACTGGTCTTAAGAGACGTTCGATCTCAAATTCCAAAGCCTTTATCTTATCAAGTGAATCGTTAGCTTCCTTTGCAAGAGATTTAAAGTCTCGAACAAATTTCGCTGCCTCTTTCATAAAGTGATTTTCAAAATTTTGTATCCTGGTGTCAAGTTGGTTAGTAATAGGAACAATTTTGTCTTTGAAAATCTTGTGAATCTCTTGATGAGTTGAGGATGACACATTAGTAACATTTCTGTTGATTCTATGTTTAACAACTCGTTGAAGCATCACAAAGGTGTCTTTTACCTCATTTAGAAATTTCCAGGCAACACTTAGAGAAGTATCATCCAAAAACTCGTCACTATGTAATGAAATTTGGTTTGAAACAATGGCCGTATTAGAAGTATTTGAAAAATACACCTCCTCTCGTGACTTGGCCTTTTGAGAAACAAAAACCTCAAAAAGTTTGTTAATCTTTGCATAATTTGCCAGTTTTATTTCTTTGTTTACTTGTTTCATTTTTAAACGACTCTCTTGAGCAAGTTGCAGTGTCTCCTCTGAATCATACACAACAGGAGGATCATGCTTTTCTAATAAGACTCTACCATTATACAAACTATGTTGTTTCTGCTGAGCTTGCTTAAGATAAAAAGGATTAGGGTAACCTAAGGCCATTTTCTATTCAGTGTGATAAAACGAGCCTAGCTTTGGAGAAAGCATATGCATCGTTTGAATCGATTGACCTATTTTAAGCAAAATGTTGTCTAACTCCTTTATCTTTTTGTCAGATTGTATAAATTATCAAGAAGCTTATCTTTACGAATTTTGAAATTAGACTTCAACCTTTTCTTTTCTTCTTGAAGAAGAGAAATAGTTGAATTTTCTTTTGAAAGCTGGTTATTTAAATTTGCAATTTCCTCATTCAAGGTCGTTATTTGTTTAGTAGAACTTAAGTGAAGAGCATTTATCTTTTTAGTAAGACATTGTTCTTGATAAGTTGACCTTTTATAACCATTTTTAAGTTCATCAAATTTTGCTTTATTGATTTCAAAATGTTTTTCTTGACCCTTATATCTAGCAAGCTCAGTGGTCAAATCAGCATTAGTTCTTTTCAGATTGCGATTGACCGTGTTGACGTTCTCAACTTCAATGGCAAATTTTTTATATAATGAGTCAAAATGAGCACGCATTTTCTTAGTAGAAGCAGGATTTTGATCTACTGTTCACCCACTTTGCTCCACACTTAGAGCATTAGGGATAGCATTACTATCATTCTGTTGAACTAAGTGTTTGAAATGGGATCGAGTAGCTCAGTATACTGCTCATCCTGAGTAAACCTATTAAATATCTCATTATCATAACAATTATGAGAGTCAAGTACCTCAGATTTGCCATCTGAATCATAGACGGGAGCTTGGCCAATCTGAATACCCGATGTCGATGCTTGCTGCAAATTAGCCATTAAGACGCAGTTTGCATTGACATCCTTAATCTCATCAATATCCCCTACAGAATCCATGAGATCAAACTCTTCAGCTTAGAGTTGCATCCCTGCTTCTTCCTTTTGAGCAATCAACAGCTGAGTTTGACGATAAGCAACATCCCTTCTCCTTGGTCTGACTATGTAGTTCCTAGCAAGATGACCCAATCCTCTGTAGTTGTAACACCGTATCCGATTACCATTATTCCCATTGCCAGTACCCTCAACCCTGGTTGCAACAATGAAAGATATCATAAACAACTAATCTAATGACTAAATAAAGAGAAATAAAGAGAGAGAGAAAGGGACGGTTGGCTTTGTAAAGAGAAAAATGATAAATAGATAAGCTTATGTGTTTGTTACAAATGACCAACACCCTCTCCTTCACATGGAGATGGTTTATATAATACCTATAGGGACGGTTTACCCATGGATAGCCCATGGGTTTTACCCGGTTAGCTTTCACGTAACCGAACATTTAACTACGAGCTACAATATTCTATTTTGGGTAGTGACCAAGTCTTTTCTTGAATCCTAACAATCTCCCCCTAAGGGAGGTCACCTCGAATTACAAAAACTTAATCCTAGCATTCCATGAATGACTTTTTCATTGCTCATAGTCTTTAATCATTAATCTTTATCTTGTACCAATATGTAGTGAGCTTGATCTTTGAGCTTGCTTCTGTTTGCATAATAGACTATGATCTTGAGCTTTCTTGAGATCATCAATCATACATCATCTCTTGATTATCTTGTAATCTTTCAGAATCTTGTGCACTTGAGACTTTTAGACCGACATGCTCACATCATTCTTTGTCTTAAAATCTTTTTGCAATCTCTATTGATTTGCTTCATCTTGAACATTTAATGACTTCAAGGAAGACGTTTTAGTATTAGAGTATCGGAAGTCTTGAGTAACATGTACTTGATCTTTCAGAATGTCTTTATACTTGTTGATCGGATATAAGCATGTGGTTATGAACTTGACTTTTTTGGAACTAGGTACCTCCATCACCATCTTTATATAATCCTGAAATAAGACAGTTAGCAATAAAGCTTATGGTCGAATATGGCTTTGTCATTCGATTGGGTTTGGTTGGATTAACGTTCGGTTCTGTGAGGACCGACCTATGATCAGATAGAATCCCCTTTAAAGGTAATTCTTCTTGACAAGAATTTCCAACTTGTAGTATTGAATCTTCCAACACTTGAGTGTCAGAATCATCATACTTAGCTTGTTCTCATACAGGAGCGTCTCAAAGCAGACATCACGATAAGAGTGAATCGGTTAGTTACTATCTTACTGATTGAGTCGTCAATTAGTAATCAGGACCGAATCGATATCCAGTGTCACAAGTTTAATCCATATAGGATCGCACAAGTCACCTACCGCAGAGCTTGTTTGATGTTGGCTTTGGAAGGATTTCCATCATCACTGTGAATGCGTAGGACAAGGATAATGCGTAGGACTCTTGATATTTTAACTTGTTTTCACATTGTTTGAATAACAAGAATATTATGGAAAGTGTCCTAATGAGATTTATGATGATCTCTTGTGGCTCTAGACTTAATAGTGCGTTTTAGTTTTAGTACTCGAAGGCTGGCGATGACTGCCACCTTTTCAATACCAACCAACTCGGAGTGAGAAGGTCAATAGATAACGTGTTTAGTCTCCATGAGAAATGAAACAGAAATTTTTTAAGAGATTCTGAGTGGCTGGGGAGGGTTGTGTATTGCATCACTTTGTCCACGATGTTTGTCTTCAATGTCAGCAATCATCATTGGGATTCTGACAACATATGTATTGACTCGGTTTTTGCCTAACTTGTATGGAGGGCTTCTTTCTTTAGACCCTTTATACTTACAATTCTTTTTAATTCTTCAACCCCTTCAATGCTTACCAAGTCCTCATCACTAACACCTTGTTGGGTTTATTCCAGTGTTAGCTCTGACTTAGTATGCATTTTCCCCATTCTCACTTTTACTCCTTTTTTTCAATCATACCTATGGACTTCTATTCTAACTACTAGAATGACCTTGGGTAGATCCCTTCGGTTCTGGCTTGATCGTGGAATAGATACCTAACCTTAACCACCTTATAACTCCATAAAATTAATTGCAAGGTCAGTCTATTGGTATTGCCACAGATTCCACTAAAACCTTTTGAAAATTCCATCAAGGTACTTGTGATATATTATCTAAAACATGTGTACCTCAATGCTTGTTATAACTTTCAAAAATTACTCCTCCTGCATATGTGCATCGATATTCGAAAATGTTTAGCACATACGAGAAAGAAGCAGTACTAGAGCCCTTTTTTGATCACATTTATTAGTTCCATAGTTTTTAATCACATTTCCTCACCTTATCCAAAATGTCAAAATCTTTTGGTATTTTGGATATCAATTGATTAAGACTGTATGGGGGAGAGATGTTACAAATTAGCAAGCTTATTCGGAATATATTAATGCTCCCCCTCAATTATTGAGGGTAGTATATAGTGTTAAGTACATATTTTGAAAGATTTTGAATTTAATGAAAAATTCATGAAAAATTGTACTTAACACATAAATACTATTATCTGTACACTACATATATATTATTTACAAGATAAGATCTGATATAGGAACTAACATGTTTGTACCAAGTATGAACGAGTCATACTGTCCTTTCGAGCAGTCGTCTGTCCTTCTCTATTTTCCTTCCTCCTACCAGCGCTTCTCATAATCCACCTTTTTAGCAGCAGATCATCAATCTTGGAAAACATAATCCTTGTGCGTCAATGATCCTTTTAAGTCTATATTCTCAAAGGCATGTTGGAGTGTCTGTTGTATCCTAGACTAAGATTCTTTAGCCTATTCAGAAGCGTTGTATGAACTGATTGTAGAGTCCAGTCACAAAACTTATGAAGCTCATCAATCTGCATTAGTCTTTTCTTTTCCTCCTTGTCGACATAGATAAACCCTGGTGGATCATAATTTTTAGCATAGGGTTCTTTAGCTTCGATGCAGGGATAACTTCTTTGTGGTGGAGACAGATTGAACTTTCGTTGATAACTTTCGACGCCAAGCTGGACATCTTCAACCCTAGACTTAAGAATGATACCGTGTGTGAACATTCGAAGTGCTACTCCTAGGTCAATAATGACATCCCCATCAAGATTCCATAACTTGTTTTGGTTGAGGAGCAGTAGCATGTCTTCAATATCATTCAGGTGCAAGTCCAGAAAGTCACCTTCTTTGATCGTGTATCATTTCTGATCAGCTCTTTTGACGACAATTTCTTTCAAGTTCCCATACCCAAAATTCTTTTCTACCTAAACACTTAGCACACTTAGAATTCTCTATTTGGATAAGACTGCATGCTTGGATGGCTTGTTGATCACGGCTCTGTAGAACTGTTGAAGTTGTGGTCCCAAGTGAGAAATTCCTAGAGTTGCATCCTTGTCATAGGCTACAGGTACTGGGCTCTAGATTTCTAGAATCATGTCTTCAAGTCCTTCCTGTGTGTATCTTGCTGCTGGTGTCTTGGTAATAGAAGAAGAATATGTTCTGTCTGAGTTATGCCCTTTCAGATATTTGAGGTCATTAAATAGGAATTATGAGGCGAACGTCTTTTTCTTGTAAAGGTGATGTGTGCTAAAACACACATCGTTTTTACCCCGTAAAACACTATTAATCAGACTAAAAAAGCTAAAATATGGATAATTATCGTGCAAATATGTTTGTTTGGTATTTTTATGTCTTGCAGGTAAAAATGATTAAAAACGAAGCAAAAACGAGTATTTACGGGTTCGTCGCGATCAAGAGTGCCTATTATTCAAAATCAAGACAAAGTCGTGAAAAGTCCCCTAGCATGCCATTGGAAAGAGCACGGAAAAACGAGTCCAACGGTGCCCTCGAATTTTTTGGGCTAGCCTGTAACCCATTTTATGGACCGGGCCAGCCCATGTTATCTAAAAGCCCAATTACGAAATTAAGCCCAGCAATGAAATTAATTAAAACTTGTTACAAGGATGGTCATGACGTCAGGGCACGTGCCCTCAAATTAAATCAAATGGTGCACGTGATTGAGCACTCAAATATGAAGGACGAGTAAGATGTTGACACTTGGCGCAATGATATATAACTCTCAATTTGCATTCTCAATTCATTATGAATATGATCCAACAGTGCACATTTGTTGAGTATAAACTAAGCAGCCTTCATGGCCACAACCCCGTGACTCAAAATTAAATCATATGGATGACACGTCCGATTGAGCACTCTAATATGAAGGAAAGACGGTGTATGCTTGTTGTCACTTGGCACAATGATATATAACTCTCAATTTGACATTATTAATTTCTTATGAAATATGAGACCAACACTGAGCACAGTTGTTTTGCGTATATAAACTAAGGCAGAGCCTTCTTGGAATCAAGTCACAATTTGAACGGCTTCTGTTGGGATGGGACTCTTATCGTTGGACCCTCGTTCGTTTGTGTTGTGTTATGAGTTCTAATCCCAAGGCAATGATTGGCTTATTGATTGCTAAATGATTGGATGGAAATTACGTTTTCTACCCTCCTTTGGCTATAAAAGCCCACTCGCTACCTCATACTTTAGCACCTAGGAATTTTCTAGTTATAGTTTAGTTTTGCTTGTTTTTTAGCTTATTACAAATTTGTAGAAGCTTATTTCTGATATGCATGCTTATTGTACTAGCTTATTTCACAAGCTTATTGTGATGATGTAATAAAGATGGTTTGATGCTTATTAGAGATCCCGGTTTGATTTTTGTTTGCTTAATCTTCGTTACCTTTTCTTTTGTGATAGCTTATTCTATAAGCTGATTATTCGTGCTTATTTTCGAGGCTTATCATTATCAAAGGTTCTTAAAAGATAAGAAAATGACTCCTAGAAGCTCTCCTAGCTAATTCGACTCATTATCAATTGTTTTTAAGCACCTTTCGAGATAAGCTACATTAAGCTCGAGTATAGCTTATTTCTGTGCTTATATTGTATTTTTTTGATTGAATAGAAGCTCATATTTCCTGATATAATAAGCTTCCAAATAGCTTATTAGAATTCATTTGAGCTTATATTGCTTAGGCAAATTTTTGTGAGTTAATTGCTTAATCAAGTTTAGGTTTTAAGTCGTTAAAAGTCTTATAGTTTTTTCTAATCTCTTGTTGCTACTCTCATATGCTATTTAGTGCTTATTTGTTGCTTATTTGTAGTATTTTAATAGTTATTTGACTCGTTTAGTTTCCTTGTGCTTATTCGATTTAGAAATTATTTTATCTAGTCTTATTCGATTAGATGCTTCGTATGGATTGAGGTTTACCTGGCTTATTTTGATTTGGCTTATTTTAGTAAGTCTCTGCTTATTAAGATTTAGGTTGTTTAGCTTATTGTTGCTAAGCTAGTACTTAATCAATTTTAAAGTTTAGATTTCGTTAGGAATGCTTGTTTCGAAATAGTGCTTATTCTATTTTGTCTAGTTAGCTTATTGAAATGGTTAACATTGCTTATTTCTGTGTTGAGGCTTATTCATGCGATTGGTTTATTAAATTTCTTTTGGGCTTGAGTTAGTAAAAGTTTGGGTATGCGTTCCATCTCATAAATTTAGGCCATAATTTGAACAGTTGGGCTTTTATATGTGTAGCAAGTTTGGTTAGTGATTGGTGTGAGAATTGGATTTGGGCCAGTTTGTTTCGTGTGGGACAATTGGGTTATGTAACTGTCATTGCAAATTAGTAAATTGTGTTATTGTGATATAGACTGTTATAAATATTAACAGATTATGTTTTGTTTATTTCTTTTGGTACCGGTCAACTCACGAGGCGTGGAGCTTAAGGGTTTATTTAGCTAGACCGAATTTGATTATTTGCTTTAGCTAAATAAATCGGGTGGTATTCGTTTTAGTTGCGGGTCTTCAATTCGGTTCCATTTTCTATCCGTTTTCAATTTATTAGTATAGCTTAGTTAAAAATGTTTTGCTCATTATGCATAGTAAATTGTTTAATTGTTTAGTATAATTCTTAGTATTAAATATAGTTTTCTAAAATAGTAGTTTAATTTCTAAAACCAAAAATCTTAAATGACAATCAAGCATTATACTTCAAAACAACAACGTGGATTTCAATTCATCTCTCACCGTGGAAACGACACTCGGAGGATTGATCATTGTTTGTCCTTAAGCAATTTTCACATCTAACGGGAAACACTATATATATATATATATATATATATTATTATTACGACACGCATTTTGACGAACATCAAAAGGTAAGGACTTTGTCACATCAACTGGACGGTCGCACCCTACCGGATTAGTCCAGTCGAGTTGATCTGTAAGAGCTCGAAAACATTCTTCCATATGATATTGCAACTCAACACAGCTTTGGCAAGTACCTTTGAGAAGATTGAACACTGGTCCTACTAGAATTTCACGTGTAAGCTCTGGCAGCTGGAGACGGTTCAAAGCATATACCGAGAAGTCTATTGGTCTGCTCATCAGTTCATCAAACGTGATTGGTGGTGTAACACCCCCAAAATATGATACATAACGGAATACAACATTTGGGGTGCTACTTCATAATACAAGCACACGAGTCCCAGTAAACGATCAAATGATACATTTATAAAACAAAATTTATTTTATTTATATAAAGAAGATCAGAGTTATATATGTCCCAAACAACTTTAGAAATTTCATTTCTAGTAAGTCACAACACGACTTTCTTACAAATCTCATTTTTATAAAAATGTATAAATTTTCACCCAGACACAATCCCTGATATCCACGTTTCGTTCCTTTCAAGCCATCAACAGCACCTAAACCTGAGATACATGCTTAAAAACGTCAACCAAACGTAGAGTGAATTCATAGAGTTTAAAAATAACAGTCAGAATGCAATATTCAGTTCCACAAAACAATTATAACATTGCTTGCAATGCAAGATATATCATGATTTCCACTAACATAAGCCCGTGTACCGAACCTTAACATATTTATCATTTAGGATAAAATACTGACCGGGAAGTATTCCACAACCCCTAGTCTCAATACAAAATGTCCGTTACAGGGTGTTCACCATCGGATTCAAACCCCGAACAGGGTTGTCAAACCCAATAGATCTATTTAGTGCATTCAACATTTACCTCCTCGGTAATTAACGGTCACACAGCAAAAGGCATATACACATAGTATGAAATCATATCACGCATCAAAACAAAATCACTTGCGTACGAATTTTCAAAACAAGCATGCATCCCCTTCGCGGGTTATAAAACATTTAAAACAGCTTAAAAGCGAGGCTATGAACTCACTTTAATCGAAGCCGAAGGTCAAAATAACCGAAAAAATCCCAAGACGTCTCAATACCGAATTCAACTGCAACATTTAATTTATGTCGCTCGATTACTATACAATTAGGTACGATCGCATACTGCATACATCGCAACTATTAAAACAATATAGATATACATACACATGTGATGAAAATCCACTTGCGCGTCCTAGATCTTAAACCCTACGTAATTGAGTTACAATCATTCTTTTTCTTACACGTTACAATATTTTATTGAAAACTTTCTATTTTCAAAAACATTCTATTTTTAGAAAGCTGCTATTTTCGGAAAGTTACCATTTTTAATATGTCTCGTTATCTAATTATATTTATAACAATATTTATTTATCTCGTCGAACTTTCAACACCCAAATAGTTGTTAATTTCTAGCATCAGAGTTTTATCTTGAATATTACAAAAGTTACTATTTTTAGAGTTTCAATTTTTTTAGAACCGACCAATGGTCTCAAAGTAATTACTTGCATAAGAATATTAATCGATATTATTTTATTAATCGAAATTGTCCTTATAACGTGTTAACGTTGATTTAAAATCTCCGTTGACTTTTATGTTGACGTTTCATACATATAATATATTTATTTTCTAAATCGCGACTAGTCTAGTTACTTCGTTAAATATCGTTAATTCCAAAATACCATTATCATAATACTTAATAGTGATTACTATCTTTATAAAAACTCACAAGTTCCAAATTAACCTCATTTTACAGAATAAAGTCAATGTTTGACTTTATTTGACTTTTATAAATATATATACTTTTTACTTAGATCTGACCCGTCCAAAACGACCCACTAAATCACATTCTCACAACTCGGACTCTAAAAAGATTTTATGCAAAACGACGTCCCGGACAACTTTTTAGTTTTAGCCAAGACCTGAATCTGAACAGAAAATGACCAAAATGCCCTTACAAAATTCTGCTAGGACTTATTATACTTTTAATATAGTGTAAAAGTTTGACTTTCAGTTTTGACCCGTTATCATGCGTTTTTAAAACTAACAAACCTCGCTGCAAAGTAAAATGACATTTCGAACAACTTTCCTGTTCGCCGGAAGGCTAAAACGGACTCAAAAGTGCTCAAATTGTCCATTTTCGAATATGTCAGCTTTTAATATTTCCACTAGTGACTTTATTTTTCTAGTTAAAGTGTATATCTCGATTTCGCTCTAGAATCTTCGTTATTAGGAGTTACGGAATGATCCACCTATCGAAACGTTCGTAAAAATAAACTCTATCATATTTTTGAAACAAAAATTAGATCTTACAAAATCTCGTACATTGAAATACATGTCAAAGTTTCTGCCCAAATCTACACGTTACAAAATGCGCCAAAAATCATTTTCGACCCAAAAATTCATTCACAACCCATCTAAAATAGTCTATAAACAATATCCAATTCGCTCAATCAACCAACAACAAAAATCTAGACTAGGTGACGTAAAATCCCTCGGATTTCATCACATGCAATGATCGAAAACAAATCAAATCGCAAAAACAAACGTATTACTAGTAATAGGAATACTTACAATGCCTTTTTAAAGCTAAATCGGACTCGATCAAACTTGTGTCTCGTTCCTTTTTTCCTTAGCCGTGACCTCAAACCCAATCCATACCAAAACTGAACTTTAATCCGAACCGAACTAATACTAAATCAACACCTTTGATTATCAATCTTGTTCCAAAAACCCAAACACCTCCTTTGGTGTCCTTGTCGCGGTTCGAACCCCAAACCAAAGCCCTAAAATCTTTACTATTACCAAATCAAAACTTCAACAAGATCCTTTGTAATCCTCTCCCCACTAAACCTTATACTTTATTCAAATCGAAACCTCTTAATTTATTCAAAATCCATACATGCATAAAACTTCTTGCACGTGTTAGTTTTCACCATGGATGATTAAATCATCATCATATAAACATTATTTGATAGTTGTAAAAATACAAACACCGAGGGTATTTGTCTTGTTTGCTCGTTCGAACCTAAAAGAGAAAGGGAAAGAAGAAAACAAGTTCCCACTTATTCCTACCTTAATCTAAATCATTTTTAAGTGAGGTTTAAATGGATTTCAAGGATCAAAATTAGTTGATGGTGCTTGTGTTTTTGTGTGTATGTCCGACCAAAAAAGAGAGAGCAAAAGAAAGAGAGAAAACAATTTTGAACTATGTGGTAGGATTAACTCGAGTACTGTCCATCCTGTTACGAGTATCCCGTTCAATACTCGCTCGCGGACACGAGGTCACGAACTATAGTAGATTACCAAGTATTTTATCTGACATCGTATGTTATTAAATCGTGTTTCACACTAATAAATCGAAGCGCAATCTGAATACTAAGTGGCGTATGTAGTAGCATCTCTAGTCCATCTGTGTGCTTGAGAGACAACGTATTCAAGGCGGGGCTTGAATAGAACATGTTGTGTCCATGATCGTTTGATTTTTCGTCTTGCCAGTAACCAGACAGTTAAGAAAAGATGACAATTTTTTCTTAGATCGATATCCAATTGCACAATAGACGTAGCAGTCAGAGATACGAAACATACATTGACAGAGGAGACGGTCAATGACAAGATACAAATACATTTATCACGGGCAGTTTAGTGCTTGGACACACATATCGACTATCACACAGATTAAAACTATCTTCATATTATATAATTCAACATTAGACGTCAAATTTGTGCGCGTTCGTGTCCCAAGAAGACAGACTAATCTAGGTCGAACAAACATTCAGAAGATTTGCTTTCGACTTATGCAATTTCAAACCCACGGATATATAAGGTGATGCTGCAACTGCGTCGCACATTGTCGGGCGTCGTCTATTTTACTATGTCTGCGGATAAGGACTGAAGCGTTTAATCTAGGTTACACACTCTGATTTGATTTGTGAAGCGGTATATGATACGGCTTAGTACTTGATTTGAAGTATCTGAGACTCCTACAAACAAAGCGGCGGTTAAAAGTGGGACATTAACAATAGACTTCAGCAGAGTGGTTACACGTTGGTATAGATAATAACTAGTCACGCTATGATAATCTCCGACGGAAGTCAACGATACAATATTGATAATTAATACTAGCAAATCAAAAATACAATTGCAATAGCTCTTAGTCATTTAGTCTGCGAGACAGTTGAGTTCTAATTACGTCACCAGGTCGATAACGCGGAGATGCGCGTGTGTATTGGAGCACATAGTGGATATCGCGACCCACGGCTCAGATTTCTTTAAGAATACAGGCGAGAGGAGACAAATATTACTCCTAAATTTTCAAGACTATTAATCTTGACTTAGTTATCCGTAAGCCTTGTAAGAACTATCCATATTACACTCTACTGTGATATTGGATAGATTTGCTCTTGAGCGTGATTTTGACTACATATCACATCATCGAATATATATGCGCGTGCGCACATCGTGACACAAAACCGCCACATAAACGTTGCTAACCAAAACTAAACAGATGCCAATAATCAAAGGCAATAATATATAATATAATATATAAAGTATGTTTATATATTAAATATATATATATAAATATAATATAATATTATATATAATATATAGATATATATATATATATAATATATAGTATATACGTCCATTATCCCAAAACAAAAAATAACCCCATCCATATTCAAAATCAAAACAAACCAGACTCATCGCCCTCCCGGTCTTCAGACCAATTAAAATTAAACATAAAACCGGTTGCGGAAAATATCCCGGAGTATTAGCGACACCATCAAAATGCAATAATAGCACCATTGCACATAACCACATAATCATATAAGCATATATTCGTCTATTAGTCAATTTAAAATGACTTTTTTATATCTACAAACATTGCATATAATCAATCACGCTTAGGGGGGCACAACATGCCCACCTTTGCCTCAGGTTCCGAGCTTAACTCAAAGATTATTAAATCCCCTCCACCACAATGCGTCAAAACAAAATAAAGAAGCCTCCCGCCTGTCCACGCCACATTAAAAAAATCACCATCCGAACAAGCAGGTACTTTTTCCCACCCCCACTGCCCCAGAAATCTAGCACGAGAGAAACTCACCCCCTCGCGGAGAATCCCCCTTCCCCATTCAGGCCCCGCAACATCGCCAAGGAAAAGCACAATAAAAATAATCCGGCTACCTAATTTCACAACGGTAAGAGATAAGAAGGAGTAAATTATAAAGTACGTAAATGTGATGCCCGACCATCATTCAACATAGCTTGTTGGTTACACGTAACAAAAGACCAACAACTTCCACGAAAAGGCGGGGCACCCATTCTCAAAATGTCTAGCCCCCGGACGACCCCCCCCACACCCACACCCCCACGCAGACCAAAACTCGAAACCTTCATCTACAATCTGGGAAGTAAAGTATCCTATAAACCCCCCATGGCCACTACACGTCCTAAGCCACATCACGGATTACACCAAAGCGACATAAGGCATACGCACTATCGCCCGCCAGCCCCACCATACAAAGCGGGTCACCACTCACACATGTTGAAAGGGCGCCCTTAAAAGGAGCTCCATTACACTGGCGGCGATACCACGACCGCTTAGCAAAAGGCAAGTGTGTGGGGAATCAGTAATGGAAGGTCTGGGCTACTACCCAGCAATGAAGCGCCCCTGGACCTTGTTTCGCCCAGACCCTCCCGCCCCCTCCCCCCCCCCCCACCACCCCACCATCCCCCCATATGTCTCACAAACGGTTCGTCCATCCCAAGAGTCAGTGGCGAAATGCAACACTGTCCACAACACACAACACCAACCCCCCCAGATTTGGAACCCCGCTGGGAAACCCACCCAATGGCCAACTAACACATCGGATCAGAGTAGCGGTTGACCATGGGCAACCCAAAAACGTGCGATAATCCGACCAATCCACGTATGACGACAACCCGAAACCAGTTGTCAACCTAGTAACCACCCCACACAAAAAACTACCAAAAACCCCCCCTCTCAACCCATGCCCCCCCCCCTCCACTCCCCACCCAATACCTAATACTTGAAAATAATACAATATAATATTACCATACGCCCCCGCGACAACTAACCCCCCATTCCCCCCCACCCACCACCCCGGACCCCCCCCATGCGTCCCGATCTCAAACTCCTCTCTGATCTCCCCACCTGCCGTCGTACCTTAAACCACAATACCTTTTCCCCGCGCCTACCCGATTAGTGTGCAGTCAACCCATTCCACTATGATTAAATACTTCTCCATATTCCCAAATAAACACCCCAAGTCCCAAACTCCCAATCCATTTCAAATAAACCAATCCGACCACCAGTATTAAGCCCAAATCTGGATCCCAAACAATTTATCAAAAACCCGCCACCCAAAATGAAACAATTCACCATAATCGTTTACAATTTTACATTACACAACAAGATAAACGAGTAACTAGGGTAACTCAAATTTCACCACACACACGAAACTATCAAGAAGACCCACGTGCTAATAGGACATCAATACCTGACACCTATTCAATCCAAGGAGTCCTATTGGCTGAGGAGCCGTGTAGTTGGGATGCAAAGGGGAAAAAATGAGGATATGGTTAAATACACAAAGTGCTAAGAATAGGATGCAAGAAGGGAAGCTCCACATCGTCCTGGCTCCATCTCTCGCTCACTATAACATAGAGGCCAATCACTCAGAGTGTGTAAGCTATTATAAAGTGGTTTTAAGCATAAATTTCTAGCTTATTGTATTTTTTACTTATTGGTAAATCTCTATTAAAAGGCTTGTAAACGTTTTAATCATTACTAAAATTTTAGCTTTCCTTTCAATTGGTATTGAGTTAAGCTGTATTTTACTTTAAGCAATTTGTTTTAAAATGAGTTTGGAAATTACTAAATAAGGCAATAAGCCTCTTATTACTTATAAGCTAAATCTTATCAGTTAAGCTCTTCTAATATCTTAACTGAATAATTTGTTCTACCCCTATATTATCCACAACAGAAGTCATTAAAAGCATTGAAATTGGAATGATAAGGCCAAAAATGGCGTGCTTATTGTACATTTACCAGCTTATTAAAATAACCTGGAGCTTTAGTAATCTCTAAAGAGCGATTTTAAAGTCCTTTTATTGAGTCCAAGACAAGGTATGAGTACTTATACTATTTTTAGACAATAATTCCGCTTAAGTCCACTAATATGACATCAGCAAATTTTCTGCATTTTTGCAAATTTATTCTTGTATTAGTTATTATAATTATAGATAAAAGTTTAATTTTATGTATGAAACTGGCTTATGTGAAACTGTCCATGTTAAATTGCTCATTGAAAATGTTATCAGCTTATTAGGATTAGCTTAATATCTAAAGCTTAATCTGATAAAAAAATTTGCTTATTTTCCTTTAAAAAATGTCAAATTACATTAAACCTGTTTTCATCAATTTGAGCGTAATAATATATACCATAGCTTAAATTGGAAATGTTCTGGATTTAAGGGGTGTTTTGGGATAAACAGTTGTAAGGTGATAAAATTAGTGTGTATCTGATATTTAAAAACTACAACATTAGTTTACATTATCTTTTATAAAGTCTAAAGGTAGTTATTCCATAAGCTTATAATTAGTGTATTGATGAGTTATATGCTATTCTAAGTTTGATTTATTATCAAAAATTCAAGTCTACTAGACTCAAGTTATCTTACTAAACAGACTGTTAGTTAGATTAAAAAAAGTTTGCTTAATGTGTAGTTTTAGTGTTCAAAAATTGGTTTCATATGCATCAATATTCATCTGATTTGAGAAGTAGTCCTTTGAAATAGCTTTTTAATGTAATTGAAATAAAAGAAAAGTTTAAGCTACATGGAGGTTACTGATAAGAGTCTCACAATGCATAACAACTGTGGTTTAGAGTCTAGGCTCAACTTGGTAGATTTAATTATTTATAGCTTATTGCAAATATTTTTTCAATCTGTTTCTAAGTAAGAACAGTAGAATAGGACAAAATTGATATTGAGTCTTAAATATTAAGCAGGCCATGAGACATTTAATCTCAAAAAGTCCAAAATAACAAAGTAAACTGTCATTTTCATTTAATCTTTTCTAGCTTATTTCTTAGACTAATTTGCTTAATTATGTCTTATTTGTGATCTTTGAGTCTAGTCTTAAATATGTTTTCAGTTTTTAGCTTATTTACATTGCTTATTTATTCTATTCTTAAGGCTTACAGTATGGTAATTAGTCCCTTAAAATCTCATTAGAGTCATCTGTCTAAATGTTTTTTGATGCTTTTCACTTTTATTATGTTTTCTTATTGCTAGTCATTAGTGCTTATTAGGTCTAGGTCTAGGTCTGTTTCATGTTTGTTGTTTTTCTTATTGCTTTTTGAGTTCTAAATAAGCTAGCAGATTAGTGTCAAATAAGCCAACTGACACTTTTGATCAATCTTTATTCTAGCTTATAATAAGTTCTAAGCACCCATTATAAATTTGCTTATTATCCCCCCTTATTCTATAGTAGATAAAAAGTGAAACGTAAAAAAAATATTTTGCAAAAAGGGACTGTCACAAGACTCGAACCTGTGACCTCCCCCACACCACACACACACCTTAACACTGCGCACTTAGGGAACTTTTTCCGTTATACCTTAGATCTTTAATTTTAATTACAAGTTTAGTTTTAGCTTATTTTAATTTTCACAGCTTATTGGTAAAGCTTTTTGATTCGTTTTTCTTTGTAAACCTCAGAGTTAGTATCTAGTATTTTTATAAATTTTCTCAAAATTTTTAGGATTAAGTTTAGTATTTTTTTTAGTTTAATTTTTAATCTTATTTATTTTTAAAAATGGTTTTAAAATTCGTTGAAAAATTTTAATACAAAAATATTTGATTTTCTGTTTTTAAAAGTTAGTTTTATGCATTTAGTTTAAGAAATTTGCATTTTGAATTTTTAGAGTTTTATGTCATATTTGGTTAATTAGTTGCTCTTAGTTTTTTTTAATTAGTTATTAATTGTTTTAAATGTTGTTTAGAATTTTTAATTGCCTTTATTCCTAGATTAGTGTGCTTTTATATGCTTTCCCTTTGCGTTATTAGATATAGAATCCAAAAACCAAAATTTCGATTATTCAAGCACCCGATCACGAACCGAAACAAGATTTTCAATATTCACGCTTCGTTAAGAAAACAACTCGGGAACGATTTGAATTTTATCCTTTCCTAAGGATAATTTTCTCATCAATACTTTCCGAAAATATATTTTATTAGTGATTAGATTATTACTCTTTCACAAGAGTAGTTTGCCGATTTGCTTTTACTATATATATTATACTATATTGAACGAATCAAATTTTTGGCGCCGCTGCCGGGGAAGTTGTTGTTACGATTATCGTGTTGAAGTTTGAAGATTAGTGCATTGAAGATCCTTCCCTTTGAAGTTATCATTTTTGTGAATATATATTTTACATTTCTTTATTAATTTCATTTTCTTTTATATAAAACCAAAAATACAAAAATATTTTATTTGTCTCGATTTATTTTTGTTGATTTATTAAAACACCAAAAATACTTTTTCTAAAGTATTTAAAATACCAAAAAAATAAATTAAACATTCACAAAAGAAATCGTGTTGTCAATTGTTAAATCGGCTCACCTTTAGATTAACAAACTATAAGAGAGGTATAAGGAGGGTTGATCCTACGAATCTTCCGAACCCGAAAGAGAATGGTTTTTTTTTAAAAATCTTTCACGCTTACGCTTTCTTCAGCTACTTGTTGCGTTTTCTAGAAGGGTATCTGGTGTACGTAAACCTTTGACTATCGGTTTAAAACAAAAAATCTTTTAGATTTATTTCTCTTATTTTGTTTTTTAGTGCATGTGCACCCGCTCTTCATCGAATTTAATAGTTGAATCTTCCACGATTTTGAAGCTGACGTTAAATCGTTAGACGTTCCAGCAAATGGTCGAACCCGTGCTTTTGAAATATGTAAAGAGACTCACCGATGACACTATGTCGGATACTCGTACTAAGTCGGGAGTTACTCCAAGCAACCCACCGAGGGTTAACGGAGAAGCAATTTGTTCTTCCCCCTAAACTTTCTAAATAATTTGAGTAAAAGTCTGGTTACTTACGCTAGTAACTACGAGTCAATTTCAATGGTTTTAAAGAGGGGAAGATCCCCATGTCCACATATTCGTTGGTTATACAAATCACTTTCTAGCTTATGTACAGAGAATGTTCCACATGAATTCCTAACAAGAGATGAGATGCATTTTCTCTTCCCCAATTGTGTCTCTGAGGGCAGTCCCGAATTTGCTTAAAAAATACCCCCGACGTTCTATCAATACATGGGAAGACCTCATTGACAAGATTTGAAATTAAATTTCTTTCCTCTTTCGAAGACTCGAATCTCAAGAATGATATCACTAATTTTTCCAGTAGAGGTTGATGAACGTTTAAGTGAGGCATAGGAACGCGTTTAAAAAGATCTCCCCCGTAAATATCCCCCCACACCTACGATTTTTTCGTGACGGTTGTGCCTCATTCAAATCGATACATTTACAATGCGTTGACACAATCCGTTCAAGATTCTCTAATGCAGTCGCCTGTGTTAATCCTGTTGAAGCCTAACTCCTCGAGATGCCTTAACTATTATCGAGAGTAATTCAAAAGTTTGCACTTCAAGAAACAAACCGGTTGTTTCAAAAGCGAGTACTACTTCTTCTTCTACTCTCGCTTATCTACCAGAGATTACCGCTCTTTCTGATGTCGTTAAAGCTATGCTTCTTCAGAACAAGACCCCTTCACCAGCTCCCATTAAAGCTATCGAAGAAATTTATGTTACTTGTGGTGGACCGCATCATTACTATGAGTGTCGTGCTACCTGAGAGCGACACATTCAATGCTTCTGCAGCCACGGGGCAAACCTACAAACAAGGAGTAGGACCCCAGGATTAACCGTCACCTCAAGGATAAACTATAAACTTGGCAAGCAGTTAAATGAGAAACCACACTGTGTTTTCCCTCAACCGAATGAGCAGAACATCGAACTGGTATTAATCCCGAATAACCGGTGAAACAATCAGAATCATTACATCATTAAAACAATCCTCAATATGGACCTTCGAATGATTTCACGGAAACTACAAAGAAAGACTCAAAGAAGTTAATATAGAGAGCTAAGCAAAATAAATAAACAATATTAGGCAGAATTAAGAAAGAAGTCCAGATTACGATGAGGAATCCAGAAGCAATGGTGGATAAAAAATGAAAGGAATATAAAGAACTATGAGCAGTTTTATTTTTCAAATGCAAAGTCCCCCACGGGATCGGTATCACATCGCTAGTAAAACCATTGCTAAACCCGAGAGGTGACTTGAAAATCATTAACTACCCTAATTGAAGTAATCTAATGATGGACCTACGATTCCGATCTACTTCTTCACCACTTCTGAAGGAGTGAATGTGAACCACGAGGCTACAAGGACAAGGTTGCAAACTACATGTTTATGAAGTACCTTGCGGTTTTGTACATTAAGTGTACACTTCCAAGTAATCTAGATTATAAGACTTTGGAAGCAACATAAGTAATGATTTCTTACATTGGAAATTAAAATAGTTTGAATGTGTTTGGAGGCATATAGGCGTCGGCTATATTGGGCTAGGGGAGAGCATGCATAATTTTTTTTATGAACATTTTTATTACTAGTATTTTCTTGTAAAATCTTTTTAATTAAAATGTAACATTTGTATACAATATTAATAAAGGTGTACATTAAACGCGAGTTTTGGCCAAGTCGAGGAACAAACGACAACGGAGTCCGCGAAAATGTAATTTACAAAAATAATCATTGACGGGGCGCGTCATAATTTATTATGATGCTAAAAATGTTTAACGGTCGCGTGGTCAAACGTTGACTCGCGAATCGGTTAAAAATAAAATTATGAAATTTTCTCCAAATCGTTCGTAATAGAATACGAAAATAATTATCTACGACAATAAAATTTTCAAATGTCGACGTTCAATCATACGAATTTATAAGATAATAATTGTGACGTCGAATCCGCGATTGTCATACGCGTCGTAAAACTCAGGTTGTTACATTTCATGCACCTTAAAGGGAGCGCCGTCCTGGTGCTCGATTCTACTTACTTATCTTTTCTTTTGCTTGCGGTGAGACGGTTTCCTCATTATCGAACAGACTCACATGTTCCTACGCAAAAATCACGCGATATAATACTCGCATTGACTATTCCGGATGGATAGTCAACAAAACAAATGGTAATTTATACCAACGAGATCAAAAATATAATTACAATCGTTGTTATCATAAGAGGCAAAATACACCACGGAATTATCCAATAAAATTTATCACGCCGTTCCTAAAAGGAAGGCTTTTAAGTCGAAAAATCAACCCAACTCAATTTGGTGATCTTACCAACAGAACCAAGAGCACACCGCTACACAAAACCAAAACATACGTCGCTAACCAAAACCAAAACATACGTCAACAATCAAAACCAAAATATACGTCAACAATCAAAACCAATATATACGTCATTATCCAAAACCAAAACATACGTCGCCCTCCCAGTTTCATTAAATGATGCACCACCGGTTGCGAATACAACTTCGAAGTACTCATGACCCCATCGAATGCATTATAGCATCATTACACATAACCACATAATCATATAAGCACATATTCGCCTATTCGTCATTTTAAAATGACTTTATATTTTGGCCTAGCTTTACTTAGGCACTTTACCACGCTTGCTCATACTCACGCCTTATCAAAACAATCACGCTCACTTACTATGAAGCCATAGCAAACCAACCATGCTTACTTACTATGAAGTTTTAGCAATGGCTATGCTCGTCATGCGGGTTCATACCCAACCGATCAAATTGCTTATCATACCGAGCTTGCCAGATGGCCATGCTTCTTGGTAATGATCTCGACTTAATCACGGCTAGGTCTTAGCCAACCATAGTCATGCTTGTAGGTTAACAGGCCACCATCAACAATAGACTATCGGGTTTACGTACCTTTCAAATCAACCTTCATCTACCCCCGGGTAAGTATACCCATTCACTCACGTCCTATGCCACATCACGGGCACCATAAAGCAACCTAAACACTTGCTACCATTAAAAATCACATAACACATAAAGAACATTTTTCACATAATTTGGCGATGATAATCCTGCTAGAAACATATATTGTCGATAGACAAATCGAAAACAATCAAGAAAACAATTGAGCATCATGGGCTTGTTGCTCATTTGACGAAGACCGCAATTCCAACTCTGACGTTTCCACACCACGTCTAGCATAGTCGACTTAGTCCTAACTCTTCGCATCAAATCTTAGATGACTTAACTAATCAAGTCGAGACAATTTTGCTTATTCCTAGTTCAATATCGCTCGACTTAAGGCGTCGGCTACTTTGATTGTTTCTCCAGGATGGGAACGGATGTCGCCATTCGGCTAGAATCTCCAATCTTTTCGCCCATATATACACACTTTGAGTCGCTACGTCAAGGAGTAAGGACCAGTACACCTAACCCTAAGTCAGGGGTCGCTTAGTGTCTTATTCTAATCCTTGACGATCCAGGTATATTCACCACTATACTACCACTACTTCCCATTTCAGGGAAGGAAGTCTTCTTCACGGCCATCAGTTGCTACATCATTAGCAACACACATTTGATGTAGGAGAAGTCTTCTCCATTTCTCACTTTCAACCTTGGAACTAACCACCTTGGCTTCCACCCACCTCAGAAACCTTGCAACTCCATGATGATTCCTTTTCAGTGTCGGTATCTAGTTTCTTGGTATCTCATCACCTAACCACCTTATCAT
Source organism: Tanacetum coccineum (assembly GCA_026074375.1). NCBI lineage: Eukaryota > Viridiplantae > Streptophyta > Magnoliopsida > Asterales > Asteraceae > Tanacetum > Tanacetum coccineum. The sequence continues at coordinate 104,487 of BQNB010001419.1, read as the reverse complement.
TTTCCATGACTTTCGGGTATGTCTACGTGTCCATGCACGATGGGACCCTATACCGTTACTAGTCCTTGGAACTTTTGCCGTTACGCGGCATGCGGATGTTTAGTCCGACCTCACATCAAGTCTTGTTACAACAAGCATCCGGTTCGCACCCTCGATGACTCAATTATACAATTGTTCACTAGCACACTGACCACACTTGGTCTCGACACACGTCTCCATAACAACCGTCGATCTATATTACCACGAACTAGACTTCACTCCTTTCTAGACACACTCGTTCTGAACAATACCGTTGGTATTTTCCCTTCGAGATGACTCGGTCACAACAACTCACATGAGACTCTCTCCATGCAGTCAATAGGAGTAAAGGTACTTGCACAAGAATCCGTAGCAGGGGTAAAAACATTTTCTCCTTCCTAAAGCTTGACCCAAACATTTATCCCAATTATCTAACATTTTAAAGGTGACAATTAATCCGATATAGCGTGGTTCTTCCTAAATTATGCATAGTTGATCAGGTTATGCATAACTGAGGACCCAACGACGTTATGTCCATCCTCGTCAAAACGTTCCTTTTTCATACGCTACACGCGTAAGTCATTTTCTCGGTATATAAAAAAAGTAAAAATAAAAATTTGATTGTTTTAAAAGAGAGAAAAGAAGATAACATCATTCCATCCTCCATTCTAATTATTTACTTATACACACACACACACACACATACACACACACACACACACACATATATAATATATATATATATAAAGAATATAGAATATATATTAAATTATATATATTGTTTTTTGAAGAAATTTTTGTTTGACACCACAAGGTCATTTTTATGAAATTTGAAAACACTATTAACTATTGTTTACACGAGAGAGGTTACACAAACATTTTTCAATACACTATTTACATTACGACATTCAGTTAATCACACGCACGTTAATTTCGTTATAAGCGGTCACATTTTTTTTTGAAAATCATCAATCTTAAAACATCATTTAATAAGTATTGTGACAACAGGTCTCGGCAAGTGTCAAAAACAATACCCACTCATGGACTATGCAAACAAGTAACATACACGTGCGAAGGATTCGCCAACTGGAATCATTCAACACTCGGGGTCAAGTCAGTCTAGTAACAAGATCACTAAAGGGCAACAACATCTACAATCACACAAAACTCATAATCAAGAATAACCATAATCTTCCATAACCATAATAATAATAATGGGGGTGATACACGTACAACCAAAATTCCTCCAAGAATTACAATCTTCGGTTCCAAGACCGCTACATCCAATCATAATAATTTCGAAGTGTTTACTACCAGATCCTACATATATATCCAAAAGGTTGCGGTGTTTACAAAAACAAAATACACCCGACAGCGTCACCTCACTAACTAGCACTAGTAGTTTAGTGAACTATACAAAATGGTTACAATCTAACAAAATCAAAACATACAACCAACAGGACTACTGAGTTCCCGGAGATCTCTTCTCCACATCAGTGAGGCATTTATCCAATCCAAGTATGCACTGCATCAAAGTACCCTCGCGGCTACTCATCTTGGCAACCAAAGTCTGTAGTTACTGAATCTGCACGTCTCTATGCTGCACGGCGTAATGAAGAGTCTGTACCTGCCGACTCAGTCCTGCAATCGTCTCATCCCTTTAGGTCGTAGCCTACTGACCCTGCTCTACATGAGTCCTGACCTGCTCCAGTCCGTTCACCACCTGAACCATCTGAGATGCCATGACGTGCATCTGACCTTCCACAGTAGAAACTCTAGGACCAATCTCCCTAATAGCAATGCTATCAGCCACCTCAGCATCGCTTACTGTGATCACCTTCTTCACTAGCTGTCTATGACCATACTCTAAATTACCCATGCGGGTACATAAATCCTCATTCACTGACGGAAGCACAAGAACTCCAGGTGCAAAGAGGGTAAGAGAATGTCCCTCAGCAGCAGCGGTAGATGAACCTCCTACCTCGTAAGAGCTTGGTGGAGGCATAACTGGCATCAGAGTGGTGCGACGGGTGCCATCAACCACTCCTCGTCCAACTCCTAAACATCATCCTCATCATCATCGAGGCCATGGTGGCTAAAATCGGCATCACCAAATAGCATGGTTAAGTCCTCTTCCATGTCCATCACTGGGGCGACCACTTGCTCCTCTACCTCAACTATCGGCTTTGCTAACTCGTCGATCACCGGGTCAACCATCGGCTCATCTACCTTAGCTTCTTGAGGCTCGCCCATCTCGCCTAACAATGACACATCTGCCTCAATCCACCCGTTTGTGTTGTTTGGGTTACCGGCATAACCGGGCAGCGATCCATGCGCAAAGAAGTGATGCGGCTCATCCATAGGGAAGTCAAATACATGGTCTGGTGATGGGGGTACGTCCATGATACTACAAAGAAAGGAAATACTTATATTAGTAATTCAATCAAAACTTATCTTTAATCGGATGTGAAATCTTATCTGCTCATCATATAAATAAGATGAATTTCATTAAATCACATTAAATGACTAAAAGAAGATTAAACTCTTCGCGAGTAAGTGAATACCAATTATATATGTAACCATATACTCATAGATGGATGCCGGAATATATATATAAGAATATATATATAAATATATATAATGTATATATAATATATATATATATATATATATATTATATTATATATAATATATATCTATATATATATATTTAAATAATATTATATATATAATGTCAATATATTATATTGTATATATTTATATATATATAATTTATAGAGTAATATATATATATAACTACCTCTATTTGTGTTATATTAGAGCGATATATATAAAGTATTATTAGTCACATTTTTGTATATATTAGTATATATATATATATATAAATTAATACATATGGTGTATAGATATAATATATAATATATAAGTGATGTATATATATAATATATAGGAGGGACTTTCCTTTCAGAACCTTCTTTAAAATTTTTAATACTGCTGATGTAAACGTGGATTAGTGAAGCAATATATTGGGTTGGGTTGTTATGTACGTAAACCCAAGTGAAGTATGTTTTTATTACTGCTCAGTATACTTTGTACTGTTCGTTGATTTTAGTGTTGCTCGTGTTTTTGGTTACTGCTGCCAAATAGTTTATACTGCTAGTGTTACCCGATATCGGACAGTTCATGTTTTTGGTTCTCGGCAGGTTTGTGGTTGTTTCTACTGCTAGCTTTGTCCGATGTTGGACAACAAACGCGTTTGGATCTCGGATAGAACTGTTTTTGACAACAGTTTATTCTTAATTATTTATGGCTTGTTTTGGATTTATTGAAGATGTGATTACGAAGACAATTGAATATTGCTTATTTGATGTTGTAGCTGAGTTTTTCAGATGCGTGTTCTTATCATATCTCAAAATGGCTTACAACATTTGGAGGTAACTTGTTCGTGCTTACAACGATGTAACGAAGACTTGTCAAAATCTAGCAAAAGTGTGTGATTTTTCTTATGGTGCTCAAAGCTCACATTTGCTATCACTTTAGTTATGTGTCTCATAGAAGATGAGGATGTTTGTCAAGAGATCGCGATCTACTTATATTTTACAGATTTATTTATGAGTTCGACGTCACGAGGATAGTGCAAGACATAAGACACAAGTTTAAGAGATTCTACTTCTTCATCAAATTCGTTATACTCAGTTTTCTTCATCAGTGATCACTACATAGAGCCTACGGAGTTCGAGATTCAAGAGATGGTAAACATATTGGTTTCAGGGGAATCTTATTGATTAAATGTTTAACCATCTACATGCACCACTTGAGGGGAAGTGTTTACAAGTTGCTTATCTACAGAAGACCCCTATTGGATGATTACAAAAAGGGGAAGAAGACTACAACAGATATGGTTTGCAACTTATTATGTATGGTGGCATGTTCAAGAAGATCTTAAGTCAAGGGGAAGCTTTGAAGATTGTTCATTCATGAAGATTGTTTTGTAATATCAAATAGGGGAAAATTATTGGGATCTCAGATTTGTTGATTACAAAATTACATATGCATAAATGACGAAAGATGAAACAACAAGGACTTAATGTGATAAATTAAGTTAGCTTCCTATGTAAGCTAGGTTTTCTTATAAACCCTCTATATAAAGGGTATTAGAGGCGTCTGTTATATGCATCCATCATAGTTAGAAACGTAGACTTATCAATGAGAGTCTAGCAAAAGCGTGTGTGTACACGTTTAGTAGTTAGTTAGTTAGCTAATAGATAGTATATTAGCCTCAAGGATCGTGGATCCTTGTTACAGTAGTTAACCATGTTATTCTGATCAAATAATAATGGAGGCTGGAATGTTTAGTAGTAAAACCTTGTTTGATAACTTATTGTTCATTATTATTCTGCTGCGTATATAAGTTATCTGTAAAACTAATCCTAGATGGGCTAAACGATTCTCCACAAAAAGTGCTTCCTGGGAGACAACCCGATCATTTTAATTGTTTGTCGCATTTTACTTATTTGTTGCACGAGTCTGTCTTCCCAGACACTCTATACGGCGTATCGAACCCCTCTGGATACGGCGTAAAGAGCTATCTGGACGTTATCAGTTTTTAAAACTTAATATTTAATTTCTAGTAATTTAATTGTTTCTACAGGAACAATACGTCGTATCTTAGGGTTTGGGATACATCGTATTGATCCCTGAACAGTTGTGTGTTTAATTATTTTCTTATACCATTGTAGCGAGATAGAATTTGCACTTGTCTTCTAATATTTTATACAGGACCTTGCTGAAACTATGATATGGTATATGCTGAAAAAGACACGTGTTGAACTTATCCGGGCATGCTGAAGCCCTAGTCAACACACTTTTTGCTCAAGGACTCATCTTGGAGAATTATCACGAGCAAAACATCAGGGAGTTTTACGTTCTAATTCTATTCTTCCTTATTATTTATTATTTTATCTATACAACGAGGACGTTGTATAATTTAAGTGGGAGGATGGAGAATTAGAACGTACTTGTCTTCTTTTTTACAAAATAACATGCAAAGTGCTTAAAAATGGCTAAAATTTAAAATTTTTTAGCATGACTTTTGTAAAAATCACTAGTTACATTACCTAGCGCACTATAAACCTTGATACATATTGTGAGAATTAAGCCTATTCCGTTTCCAACTGTCTACTAAAATTCTATAAAATTATGAGTGTGCCGGTGATGTAGTGGACTTTAGAACTTGGCCTGATATATCACTCGAGACCGCCATGATTAGTACTATGGATTTAGATGGAAGAACATGTTTAACTGATAAATTTCTAGGATTTAACCAAATAGCCTACATGTCGTAAAATTAACTATTCACACTGGTGAGTTAACTCCTGTGTAACCCTTGATTACTCTCATTTTTAGAGTAAAATCCCATAGGACAACTTGTTGAGCCATTCCTTTCTTTTTCTACACCATATTAAATGTTTTGTTACACCTTTGCACCTTAGCCTACCGTGTAAATTAAGCTTATTTTACCAATGTTGCTAGTTGCTTTCGTGTAAAGTCTTATATTTCCTGTGTCAAAGTGAAAAAATTCTATCTCTGTAATGGTCGGGAAATTGTACAATGCAATGGGAAAAATATGTAGCTCGTAAGTTTCACTACTTTCGCGATTATGAATCATGTCCGAAGAAGAAGTTTTACAAGGAAAAGATTATCCGGATGAATTATGATAGTGAAGACGGCGAAACCAATCCGAGATTTATGATGTATTGTTTAAAAAAAAGAGAAGATGGAAGAAAAATAGTCGGTTCAAAAGAAGTTTATACTGAAGGAATCGCTTGGAAGGATCGATTATCCATTGATACGTTACAAAAATCAACGATGTAAAGTCTTATAAAAATTGGCCGATATCACCACTTATGTAAAAGTATGTAAGAGCGGGATATAAGGGAAGTTTAATACATTATGGGGAACCCAAGCCTTAGGTTGACTTTTTCATTCTTGATCGAGGCGTTTTGTCTATAATGTTCGAGTTTCGAGGTCTTTATCATGAACGGTCGGGGGAAAGTTACTAGCAACCGTACCTTATTTGTCAGCTTAATCTATTTGTTCGTGAATTTTACTTAACACCCATTTTACTTCCCCTATCCTACAACTCTACCCATAGTGTCCATACTCGAATGAGGACTTTGTTTTAGCATGCATGTCTATTCCGTCGATACGGCCATAGTAAGGAATGTCCCTCCAGCTACCTTGTTGGATGAACGACTTCCGTGAAAGTTAGAAGCTCCATACCATATATCTTTATTCATCCTAACCGCTGGTTAAACACGAACAGGGATGTGTTCGGATTGTATATGTCTATTCCGTCATTACGGCCGTGTATGTACGATACATCTGCCTTGTTGGTGTGGTACTTATGGTGAAAGATTGTTGAATGATTAACCGTAAGCCTTCTTAACCCAATTTAACTTTTGACTTGTTCTTCCTTAGCTTTAGCGGTGGAGATGTGTATCCTTGCCAAGCCTATGATACGAAGCTAATCACGACCGAGCAATTGAGCGTACTACTTAAATGTTGCACCCTAGATTAGTTGAGTGATCTGAGTGTTTTCATTTCCATATTTCGTGAGGAGCTTGGTTATGTACAGGTGATTAGGACAAAACGATGCTTAAACGGAAAATCCTCAACTTCGGTTAGGACACATTTTCATAAACCGAATTTTTTTCTAAAATCTACTTGAGGACAAGTAGGATTCAAGTGGGGGGATATTTGATGACATCAAATAATGTCACTTTATTATATTATTTATCCCATCTGTTTTGCCCACTTTTATATAATTATTGCATTATTTGGTACTTAATTGCTTCAAAGTTGATAAATGCAGTAATTCAGGAGTGTTTTGTGAAGACGAGCTAAAAGGCGCATAATTTAGAGCTAAAATGAAGATATTTGAAGATTGCTGAAATTTCACCAATACGCCGTATCCAACTAAAGAGATACGGCGTATCTGCGCCAAGACTTCACGAGAAAACACGTTTGACCATTTCCCAATACGACGTATTCACTCTGTCTACATACGCTGTATCCATAAAGATAACTATTCGAAGATACAGTAAATCAAGTAAATTGGGAATGATATCAAAGATTTATTACGAACGTAGCGCGCACTCCAAGGAATCCAGCCCAATACGCCGTATCGACCTTGTTGGATACGGCGTATCGAGTCTTTTTCAGACACTATAAATAGAAGACTCAAAAACGAGTTTTCAGTGTGCAATATCATATTCTTTATACCATACTCACTAAAGACGAATTTTAGAAGAGAAGATCAGCCACCAAGGTCAAGCATTGATCACGAATCCATAGAAGACATCGTGTAATTTTTACTCTCTTAATCGTTTGATTTTTAATTGTTTGATTACGCTTGTATAATTACAATGGTTGTGGGCTAATACCCTCGGGTATTAGCCATCTTAATGAAAGTTCAATGTTTGGTTTGTTTTAAAAATCGATTTCTTAATTTATCGTTGATTGTTTAATTATGTTTATCACCTCATACTTGTTTATGTGTTTGAATATGCGACCTATCATTCAACTGGATCTAGTGATATGAACCAAGTAATCTAGATACCAGGATAGCTCTCCATATCGTGTTTCATATGCCTGGACCAATAGGATCACAAATAACGTTTTGTCTTTGTCTTTGAATTATGAGCTTAGTTGGACCAGTAGGTAACCCGTTTATGTTTCAGCAATCATGCTCTTAATTTACTGATAAAGATTGGAATAGTAGACTACCAGTATATAAAACATCATCAAACAATAAGTGGGTAAAGTCCCATTGGGCTAGGGTTTTAACAGGATCACCACTGCTTTAATTCTCTAAGATAGATTATAATTAAACTAAAGGATGCTTTATGCGGATGCGTTTAATTGTGACAGGATTAATCGTGTCTAGGTCTTAGGATGATGTCCCGCCTAAGTCTTAAGAATGATATGCCGCTTCGAGATAAGTAAATTATTGTACTAAAACAAACAAACCAACATTGAACCGGTTTTAATATGGCTAATACAATTTTCTATCATTTGGCTTGTACCACTTTTCTATCTTCTAATTTTCTTCTTTTGTGTTTATTGTGTATTGAATTGGTATTTGTTTCCACCAAACCTGTGCCAGTCTCTCAGGCTGAAAACCCCCATATCATTAGACAACGTACATAGCATAGGTTTAACCGGTAAATAAACTAATTAAAATATTGATAGAATATAGGATTAATTTTCCTCTCTTAGTGTTCGACACCCTACTTACCGCGAACTCCATCTTGACCGGGTACACTGCTCGTTAAAGTGTTGTTTTAGGTTTGTCGGCTAAATATAAATTTAAAACTTGATAATCAAATAATTGACCCTACACGACAGCACATCAGGTTTTTGGCGCCGTTGCCGGGGAGTGAAATAATTAAACCTTATTCTTATCAGTATTTCTAACAATTAATTAATTAGGTTAGTGTAATCTAATTATTTAAATTCTTCTATTTTGTTAGAAGTTTTTACATGTACAATTTAATATTAGAATGTCATTTAGTACCTTGTGGGCATTTGTCTTTGCTGGCTGATTCCTTGGTTGTTGTGGCTGAGCTTGTTGCCAATATAGTACCAGTACCTGGATTGTTATAATCAATTTCCATTGAGTGGGGTAAGTTTTAAAAAGCATTTATAGTTGGTAGTGTGTTTTAGGAGCTGTGTTACCTGCGGTGTGGGTTGCGACTGCTGTTTGGATGTCTAGAACGTCCTCTACTACAAACTCACCTGCTCCTTTTCGTGTGGAAGGGGCGAAATGGACCTGAAAGATATGCTTTTTACTAATGATGTTCACTATCTTGATGGGTAACTGTCGGTTACCTGATTCTTTGTACTTCTGTGCTAGCTGTGTGCAGGGATGGCTGGTAATTTTGTCGCCGGCATTTGTGAAGAACATGAACTGTGCAGTCGCGGTTCCATCAGTGACTGTAGCTTTAAAGTTTTACCTATTTGTTTTGATTAGTTAGCATTTTTGACGTAGTTTTGCATGGAAGAAGTAACTGTAGTTGAATGGGTATATTTTGTTTTAGAGACATACCTTTAAGTAACTGGATCTTGTTTTCCGTGGTCTTCACATATGTAAGTGCAATTTTGTTGGGTCGAACCTTTGCTGCATTGGCTACATGATGCGTACTTCCAATCTCTATTTTCTCTTACGCTTGTAATCATGGCTTCACACGTAAAGTGTATTCCCTACAATATTGGATGTATACTTGTTGATAAATGTCATTCATAAACTAAAGTTTTTGAGTTTTTTTACATACCTTGAAGCTGATGGGATTTTGTTGTAACAATGTGTGCAAAGTTTGTCTGTTTCTTATTTTTTCTTGCTCTGGGTCTTCACAACGATATTTAGATGTCTGAAGAGGCGGGTTTAAGTTGTATTTTTCTTTGAACCTGCATTTGATTATTGGTATATGTCAAAGACAGAGTTTGTGGATGGATTTGGATATTAGAATTTTTAGAGTTTTTTATTTTTCTTACACTGCGTGAACATATTCAGCCTCTGATGTCTGTGGATTTATGTAGTAATAAGTTGTCGGAGTAGTTTTTAGTTGCACATCTGTGTTTTATATATTGTGTTATTATTGTTATAGATAAGAACAGTAGTAAAGTGTATTGAATAGCAAGACGTACCTTTGTATTTTGTAACACGTCAGGAGCTGACAACAATGATGAATGGGGGTGTTAGCTTTTCTATTTCTTCTTTGTTAAATTGTTTTGCAACTTCATCCCACATTGTGAACACGAGTATGTTTCCACTGCATGAGAACAATTGTGTTTTTAAGTGCTGTGTAAATTACATGGGTCAAAGTTGTAGAATAAATTTGCAGGTTAAAGTTATTTGATCAAGAGAGGTGCTTACTCCAGGTTTTTAATATCCACCTTTCTTTGGTGTTTCTCACCTGTGTTTGCATCTCTAAATGGTGTTGCATCACTGATAGAACGAATGCATCCTAGGTAGTATGTTGATTGTAAATATTAGTAGTTGTGTTGTACATTTGATTTAGCAATGCATATTTATAATTTGTTACCTATTAAGACTGGATAATTCATTTTTGAGTTTTCATCTCGGTAAAGAATCCTTGATGCTAGCGGGTTGTATGCTATGAATTGAAAATGGTGTTCCGAGAATTCTGATATTTTCCCTGTGAGAATCTCAAAGTTTGTGATTTTCCCAAACTTCAAACTTATTGGGTTTTCTAGTGTCTGATGATATGGTTTTGTTTTTTCACAGATGAAATTTGAAAACCTGTAGATTGTTTGTGGGTTGAGCAGTGGATTGAAGTAGTTTATATTGTTGGTGTCCATATATGCCTGGATTGCATTGTTCTGTAAGGGTGGACAATTTTGTTAGTATGTTAATAACTATGGTGATGATAATGTTTTTTTAATTTGTATTGTTTACCTCTCTGTCTATTAGCATGCAGCACAATGCTAGTTCCTTCATGTCCGAAACACTTTTAGAGATCCATTTTCGATACAGTCTTGCTTCTAGTATGCCGTTCTCTTATCCGATTTTCAAGGATGCAATAGTGGCAACTGACATTTTTCTTGAGCGCCTCCACATATGAATTGAGTCAGTTAATTATAACGTGTAGGTAAAAACAATAAATATAATCCTGTGAGATTGAAATTACATTTTTTGGGGGCTAGGTAAACAGTTTTACTATTCCGGGGGAGTAAGTAATAACATGTATGTACTTAGTCAATTAGAATTTGAAGCTAAAAACACCATGTATAAAGACCTGGGATTGAAATTGTATGAGCATGTAAACAGTAAAAGCAATTTATTGGTTCCTATTATGAGGCATTAAATAACATTAGCTTTTTAATAGTATGTTTTCTACTTTTGTGTTTTAACAGCAGTTGTTATATGCAGCCGAAGGATCTACTGTCTAAAACAATATAAACTATGTGTGTTAGGTTAGCTGTGTTATGTTTAGAGCTGAATACTGATGTTCTTTTAGCACCACTTTATGATGTTATCCATGGTTAGATAATCGTGTTTTTTCAATGTTTTTCAGGAAGTGTTTGTAAGCGATGTTTTTGGTGGTGTGGGGTAACTGATTTTCTTGTTGGTTTATAAGGATATTCAAGCCGTCTAGTGAAGTTGCTCTTGACAACGCCACGTATAGCTGACCATGGCTAAAAACTGATTCTGGTAAGTAGACGCCAATTTTTGAAAGAGATTGTCCTTGGCTTTTGTTTATAGTCATCGCGTAACAGAGTTTTACGGGAAACTGTTTACGTTTGAAAGTGAATGAAAGGTTTGGATCTTTGTGTGTGAGTGGAATTCTATGTATGAACACTTTTTCGCCGATTCTTGTTCATGTGATAATTTGTGCTTCGATTAATCTTGAGATCAGAGATCTTACGATCATTCTTGTACCGTTGCATAAACCTCCTGATAAGTTTAAATTTTGGAGTAGCATAATTGGCGACCCCACTTTTAGCTCCAACTCATAGGGCGGGAATCTGGGGAACGTGATGGTGTTTAGGTACTCTGTTGGGTAAAGCAACTCTGTTTCGCTTGTTTCTATGCATGTTGGAATAGCTTCGTCGTTGCTTAAATATATTCTACTTTGACCTTCGGCGTTAGACAAAATTTTAGCATTCACAGCATCTGCAATTTGGTTTTTTGGACACACGATCGCTTTCTGTTGCAGAGCTCCTGCAGTCGGTGTCTTCAGTGTTGCGTCGTCATAGATGAAATCAATGAGTTGTGACAGCCCTGTTTCATCGGGGATGATTGAATATTCAGGCGGAATTGTAATCCAAGAACTGTCTTGATCATTTTCTTCGTCAGGCTCTCCTATTTTACTGTTGCCTACGTTAAGGAGCCACTTGGCAAAAGTTTCTGAGTGTTGTTGTTCCTCATTGGTTAGACCAGATCTTAGAAGCCGCATATTTTCTTTTAGCGTGCAGATTTTGAAGTGCCACCATAGGTACGATTCAGCGATGGAAGCAGCGATTCAGCGATGCCAGGGTTTGGCGGAAGTCGTCTCCTAATACGATTGTCTTTTCTCCAAATAAAATATCTGGTGCGTTCATCTGGTCTTTTAACGTCTTGTCCAAGGTTTCAAAACAGCGCATGTCGTTCATTGGCGCTTCGTCCTAAATAATGAGATCTGTTTCCACTAATAAGTTTCCTAATTGGCTGTTTTTTTGGCGTGACAAAGAGATTCGTCAGTTAATTCCAGGGGAAGCTTAAATCTAGAATGAGCTGTGCGTCCTGCCGGCAAAAGTAGAGACGCGATGCCTGATGAAGCTACTTCCAACATAATTTTTCCTTGTGATCAAAGCGAAATTATAATTGTTTTCCAAAGAAATTTTTTCCCAGTACCACCGTGGCCGTAGACGAATAAAAGCTCTTGTTGTTTAGCAGTAGCTGCACTTATGATGAGATTGTATATCTTTTTCTGCTTATGATTCAACTTGGGGACTGACTGAGCAGCATCTTCTCTTAGTAAATCACGCTTGTAATTATTTTCTTCCATAAGAAGTTTGTTCTCGAGATCTTTAAGCAGATGCTGTGGAGGAAGCTCCAACCCAAAGTCTGTGACAGATTTTCCGAAACCATTTAGTGTTTTTTCCACCTCGTATAAAATGTAGCCTTGTAATTCAGTGGTGTTAACATGATACTTTGGAATTTTTGTTTTCTTTGAGATTTTCGCTCGGATGTCATCACGCATAGTTTCCTAGTATTTTGTCCACAACTTTAGCGGATCTGCTATGTCACAGTATATCAGTATTTGGGCAAAGAGAACTATGATTTCACTCGATGTCGCTGAAGCAGCTAATTCTTGAAGTGCTGTGTCCCATTCTTTGTCGTCACCGAGCAGACCTAAACCTCCACATGCAGCCCGATAGGTTGGAAGCATTTGACCATTGATAGTCTGTACTTCAATTGGTGATCTACACCCTTTCTGAGGACACAATAGCATCTGGAAGTAGAAGAGGTCGCCTGAGCTTGGATGAACGTAAGTTAGTCTTCCAAGTGACTTGTTCGTTCTTATCTGTCTTCGCTGCCATTGCTTTGAATTAGGGTACCAAACAAATTCTGAAGGAAAATTCAGATACGTTAGGTGTTTACTGTCGGTGTTTTCATTGTTGTAAACGAACCATTCGGTAAGATTTGTTTTCTTCTTTCCAGGAAGATTGACTATGATGTCCAACCTATCTCTTTTATGAAAGTTAACTCTCTGCATGTTTTCCAGGTGAACATTGAGGATTTGCACAGCTAGTTCTCGACTGTGTATCGGAAAATCAAAGATTCTCCAACACGCTTTGAATGGGCAAATAAAGAGACCATTGGTATGTGCTATTTTACACATACCTTTTACCTTGTAAAATGAACCCAAAAGACCAAAAACATAATAAAAATGGCAAATATATGCTTGTTTTTGTGTTTGTGTATGTGCAGGTACGGATATTGAAGAAATGGACAAAAATCAAAGCAAAAACGGACAAAGCCAAACACGAGAAGGAAAAAGTGCACAAGAGCCGCGAATTATCAAGCTATGGTCAACAAAGTCAACCTTGGTCAACCCTTGGTCAACCCACAAAACGATAAATCCTTCAAAATGCCAAAAATACCCTTATTGTTAAATCCATTTTCATCAAAAACCCTAAACTCATAACACCGTTAGTCCCTTAAGCCTTAAGACTAACGATCGTTAACTTCTTTAAAATTTTTACCTTTTAACCATTAAATCTAAAACCCGTAGCCCAAATACCCTTTGTTTTGTAAAATGAGCCCAAAGTCAAAGCCCTCATTTCACCAGGTCAAATAAACGTTATAAGAAAGAAAAGGGGCGGGAAACCCTTTTTACTGTTCATCTTCATCCCCAAACTTTACCCTGCCCTAATTACCCTCGTTTAAGTAAAATTAAACGCTTCTAGAAGACCCTGCCACGTCTGACAACAATGACACGTTGGCGATCCTCAAGCAGATGATTGGTTGAAGTGACAGGACATCAAATCAAAGGCTCAGATCATAAGATGGGTGACGGTTATTAATGGAAGGTTAGGATTAAAGATCAAGACGCTCCTGAGAGCCTGGAAGCTTCTTCATTCAGCTATAAATAGTAGATGAACCACACAGTTTAACCATATCTAGGAGTAGGAGTAGTGTAGGTAGTTTAATAGCTTAATTTCAGCTTATTTGTATTTTCTTAATGTAATTTTTTCTTCAAAAACCATGTAATCATTTCCTTATTAATAAAATTTCAATTTACTTTAAATTTGTGTTTTTACCCTAATGAATTTTGTTAAATTTGATTATAAGCTTTAAATAAGTTCAATAAGCTCTGAATAAGCTGTTTGATTGTCACTTATACTCTCCAAGCTCAAATAAGCATCCACAAAGCTTATTTGAGCTAAATTGATTGGTCAATCAGTTTGGAAAAAAGGAAATGGAATTTAAGCTTTTGGATGATAAGCTAAATTTGGAAGAGCTTATGGGTATTTAGTAGTGCTTATTAATAAGCTGGGTAGGTTAAAGCTTAAATGTGATCTTATTACTCCTGTTTTGAGCAAGGAGTTGAGGTAAACACTTCTTTTTACCATTTTTAGCTTTGTTTCTTGTTTAAATGCTTATTTGATTATTGCTTGTTCATTATCTGCTTATTGTTGTTTAATTTAGCTTAATATTGCTTATTATAGTTGTTAATTGCTTAATTTGTTCAAATCTTAGTGTAGATCTCTTTTTACATGTTTTTGATATAAAATTGTTAGAAAAACCAAAAATATATGCATAATCTAGTAGCTTGTAGTTTCTGCTTATTTGATTGATTAAATTTGCTTATAAGGTCTTTGTTAAGCTGTCTACTATCTGGTATTGCTAGTTTGAGCCTTGAATCTAAATTTCATAAGCTAGATATGAGTTTGAGTAATTTTAAGAGGTGTTTGGCTTAAGACAACACTAACTCAAGTTAGTGTTGTCAAGAGTAATCAGTCCTTTAAGTTGATCTTAAATTTCATAATAAAGTTTATGAGGTTAGGTTTTTAAGTTTTTAATAGGTTATATCAAGTATTGATCTAGTTTGTGTGTAGTGGTTTTGAATTTGTGGTCATAAGTTCATATCTATAAGCTCTTCTAGTTTCAATCTTTTCTAGCTGTTTTAGTTCATCATTTTGTTCATGTTTTGGTATTTGAAAGTTGTTTAAACCAAGTCTTAAGGGTCTGAGTTTGAGATTTTGAGTTTGGGTTAAAAATTGTGTCAATTGCATCAGTAGCAAAAAGGGTCTAAAAGCCGTTTTCAAGCTGATAATTAAGCTAGTTAGAATTAGAGTTAGCTAATGAAATTTGTTGCACAAGTAGATTATAGGCCAATTTAGATCTATTAGGGCTTATTTTAAGTTTAAAAGCTTATTTACATATCTGTTTTTAGGGCTGCATAAGTAGATTTAGCATTTTAGTTAAAACAAAAAAAATAGATAATCAGCATAAGTAGCTTTTTCATTTATCCTTTTCTCAGCTTATTTGATTTTCAAAATACTTTTTGATTGTTGTTTTAAGTAGCTTTTTGGATATGCTTTTTAGTAGTATAAGTCATTTAGCCATAAGGATCCATTAGCTTATTTAAGAAATAAGCTCAAAGGTGCCTTAAGAGGCTGTTTGGTTAACATTTTGCACTAAAGTGCTTATTTCTTTCTTTTAGCTTTTTGCATATTATCTTAGCTTAATTCGTATTAATATTTGCTTATTAGATTAGTATAGGTTAGTTTAGCTTAATTTGATTAGGTCTTAGCTTATTTTAGCTTATTTGTTCTCTTTAGTTTGTTAAAATAAAAGCCAAAGATGTTAAAGTAGTTTTAGGCTTATTTCTTGTTAAGATTTGCTTATTAGGTTAGTTATAAGTAGTATGTAGCTTATTTAAGTCTGTTTTTAGCTTATTCAAGTTTTATAGCTTATTTAGTTTAGTTTAAAAACTCAAAAGCTTTTAAGTCTAAACTGTCATATTTTTTAGCTTAATTCTAGCTTTATCTCTTAAGATTTAAGAAAGTTGTTTTTGTTAAAGTTGCTTATTTTTAGCTTTTTAATAACTTTGTTTAAAAAGTTTTCAAAAATTAAAAAAAAGGGAAGATGGAAGTCGGCGGTGAACAAGACTCGAACCCCCGACCTCAACACCCTCAACCTTTTTAAAAAGCCTCAGCACACACACCCTCACCAAAGCGCCCTAGGGACTTTTTCATTCTTTCTTTGCAATATAATTTCTTATACACACTTTTTAGGGCTTTTAGTAAATAAGCTGTTTCTTTGGCTTATTTTTTGCTTATTCGATTAGATGTGTTTCCAAGATTTATTTTTACTAGATTCCCTCATTGTTCAAGCTATTTTTTGTAAATTTTTCAAGGATTTTATAAATAGTTTATTATTTTTAAACATTTATTTTCGTTAAACTCATTTTTAATCATAAAAAAATAAATAAAACGTCAAAAAAATTAATTTTTTTTTAGAAAATTTTCTTTTAACATTTAGGACTTAGGAAAATTAGGATTTGCGTTCGTAGGGTTAAAATTGCAAAATCTTGTTTTTTAAAGAACGGGATTGAATCCCGTTCTTGTTTTCTTCACGTTTTTAGCTTTAAACACCTTCGTTTTTGTTCTAGTTTTCTTTGTTCTAGCTTTTAGTCAATTAAATCTTAAATTTCTAAAAAGTTCATTGCATGGATTATTTTTTGTGATTTCTAGGGTTTTTAGGTCCCGTTTAGGAATCCCAATTTGCGTTTTTTATTAAATTTTACTTTCCCGTATTGATTTCTCGTAGTTAGGTTTAATTGTTCCTTTATTTACTCACTATTAGGATTTTAGAAAACAAATCATCTTCGAACCAATTCAAATCATTGTCCAAATAACAAACGTGGTCTCAATTTCATAAATCTTTGGGAAAACGACCCGATAATCACTTACCGCTTTCTTTACGTAGTATATTTTCGTGGTTGTGATTTTCTCTACCACCTTTGTCCTCAAAGGGTAGTTTAGGTAATTTCATTATCGCATTTTTTATAACGTATATAAAAAATTGCTACATCAGTTTTTTCGGACGCCGCTCTTGCCGGGGATTGTGATTAAGATTCAACTTCGTTTTGCATTGTCGATCGTTGATTTGAGAACCTTTCGTCCTTCGAAAGTTTCGCTTTTTGAGATAATTCAAAAATATATAAAAAATTTATAATAACAAAAGTAAAAAAATAATTTTCTTTTCTCTTTACTATAAGTAGAAGATTAATAAGAAAAATATAAAAATATTTGCTTTTTCGAATTTTTCAATTTTTCTTGTGAATTCATTAAGAAATAAAAGAAATTAACAAAGTTGGTAAAAGAACACCAACAAATAATAATTGTCAATTGGAAGTATTATCCATCAATAAGTTTCCCGAACCAAAGATTAAATTATTTACCGTTTGTGTAATTACGGAAAAGGCGCACCCAGCCATATTAGATTAGCTCCATTAGTTTTAAGCCATGACTTTTAGTGTATAAGCTCATTAAGCATCCTTCTTCTTCTATTTCAGCTTATTTTAGGTTTTTAAGACCTTTCACTAGCTTAAATTTGGCCTGCAATTAGCAACTTTGTCTTTTAAGAAAATCCAAAAACAACACTCAGTAGCAGCTGAGTGTAACCAGCACTTTTCTTTAGCCCTTTTTCATAGCTCAGCTTATTTCAAACTCCTTTTTCTTTTCAGTTATTAATAGCTTATTGGACAGGTTTTAAGCTAGTATAAGTTTCATTTCCATAAGGATCCATTAAGGGCCTTAAAAATAAGCCCAAAGGTTGTCCCCAAAGCTGTTTTGTCTGCCATTTTTAGCTTAGAGCTTATTTCCCTTTTCTTGCTTATTAGTCTGTTTTCTTTTGCTTATTTTTAGTTGCATCTGCTTATTAAGTGTAGGAGCTTACTTGTTTTTGCTTATTACTGTTTTGCCTTAGCTTATTTGGCCCTAGAATAGCAAACAGTTTAGCTCGTTGTCATTGAGTTAAAATAAGCAAACTGTTGTCTTTAAGCTCATTTTCTGAGCTTATTATAGCTTTTCAAAAATAATTTCAAGTTTTAAAGTTGTTAGTTTTCAGCTTATTTATAACTTTGTTTTTAAAGTTTTTCAAAAAGAAAAAAAAAGAGGAGTAGGGAAGTCAGGGGTGAGCAAGGCTCGAACCCCTGACCTCTACCCACTCACCCTTTATAGCACCTCACACACACACTCTTAACCAACTGCGCCCTTGGGACTTTTCTGTCTTAGGGTGCATTGGTTAATGTTTTAACCTTTTTTTTCCTTTTCAGCCCTTTTTAGCTTATTACCAGCTTATTCAATAAGCTGGTAACCCCGTTTTTATTTTTCTTAAATTCCTTATTACTCAAAGTATTTTTTAGATTTTTCTCAGATTTTTATAAATTTGTTTACTATTTTTAATAATTAATTTTCATTAATACTGTTTTTAAATCATATTAAATAAAATAAAAGTCAAAAAAATAAAATTCTTTTTTAGAAAATTTTCTTTCATCATTTAGGACCTAGGAAAAATAGATTTGCTTTCGAAAGGTTAATATTTTGAAATTTCGTTTTTTAAAGAACGAGATTTCGTTCCCGTTCTCGTTTTCTTCATTTTTCAACTTTAAGTGTTCTCGTTTTAGGATTTCTTTAACATTTCTTTTTAAATAGTCAAATAGGATTAGAAATAGTTTAGAAAATCATTTTAAGTTTAAATTTAGATAATTTAGGTTTTAAATATCGCGTTTTTAATTCCCGTTTACGTTTTTATGCTTACGTGTTTATTGTCATTTCCTGCGTAATTTATCTACTTTCATATATTTTTATAGTATTCTTCAAAAACCCAAATCATAGTATTTTGAAACCATTCAAACCGCGCGCTCACGACGTTATACCGTGGTATGTCAAAACACACTTCTCGTGGGAAGACGACCGGGAGGTTATATGAGACTACTTAGGTTAAAAGCATGTTTCTAAAACCGACGGAAAATACTTACTAAAGACTATTATTTGATACAATCCTTAATATACATTAAAAATATTATAATATTATAAATATAGTTAGTTTCGGACACAAAATAAGTACTATCAAATTTTTGGCGCCGATTTCCCTGGGGTAAGTGTTTACGATTATCGAGTTTTCTTCGAAGTTTAGTGTTTTTCGAAGACCTTCCCTTGAAGTAATTTTCCTGTTTGTGAATATTTATACAACATCTATTATTCTTTTATTTAATATAAAAAAGAACCATTTGTTAATCGATGTTTACGGGCTCAACCTGTAGATTACGTGCCTATAAGGAAAGTTTAAGGCGGGTTTGATCAACATCACCGCAAAAGGAGAGAGGGTTAATCTAAAAAGCGCCTCGTCTTAACCAACTCCTCAGCTATCTGTACGTATTTTTAGAGAGCTAGCCGGTTCAACGTTTTGAATTTCGGTTACCAAACTTATTTTATTATTTTAATTCCCTTATTCTTATGAATTATATTTTCAAAAATGCCCTAAAAAAATTCTCCTTTACCTCGTTAACCTTAAATTCTTTCATCTTATCCTCTAAATTGTTTAATTCTTTCCAATATGACGTCATTTAAACCAACGCGAGTATACCAGTGTGGACAACCATGTGATGGCTTTTATTGTTATCTATTTTACGAGTCTGCCAGTGTGGTGTTAATATCTTCTACTTGGAACTTGTATAAATTGCACTTATTTATGATGGAAATCAGTCACTTGTTATGTGGGTTGAATGCCCATTAACGAGGAGGATTTTGTTCATTTTGCGCTTCAAGAGATTGGAAAGTTCATTCGCTTTTAAAATCCAAATCCAAACTCTTTCAATGAATCTCAAAATTTTTCCGACTACCCTCCACAACCCCGGTACGAGACGAATATTTGTGAGTTATGTGGAAACGATGCTCATTTTGGTTACGATTGTTTACCCCAAGTTCCGTTTGTTTACAATCAGAACCAGTGTTTCGATCAAAACTTCGATAATAATTTTCCACTAACTTCACCAAGATTTCCACAACAATACCTTTGTTGTGAGAACTGCGGGGGTCCTCATGCGACTTTTCAGTGTCAACCGATGAACCAAGATTTCTATGAACCTAATTCTTCCGGTTTTGACCAATTTCAACCCCCGCAGTTTTCCCTTTGATTATCCTCCTCAAGAGACGGATAAAGAAATTTTGCAAGCTCGAGAAGATTTAATGGAAGCTATAGAAGCCTTTTTAAAGGAGTACGATCATATACCTCCTAATGAAAAGTGCATGACTTTATTGCTAGCTGAGGAGAGATTTCTTAAAATTAAACAAGCTATGGAAGAAGAACAAAATCAACCTGAAGTTATGCAAGAATTGCTTCTTAAACTCATGAATGATTTGCAAGTTCTTAAAGGAATTCAACAAGAGAAGGAGAAGCCGGCAGCTCAAAGTTTTACTCCATATGAAAATTTTTCTATGATCAACGATGTGGAAGTGTTAATGAAAGACATTTATACCTTTTTAAGGAAGTTTAGTCGTATATCTTTTGGAGTAAACAGACCAAGGTTATATTGATAGCTTGGAGATTTGGTGAAATTAATGCATGCCTTTGACGACAAAGCAATATCGACAGGATGAGGATATTAAGAATTTGAGAATAAACTCCTTGAATATGGCGAAATATAAAAGGGAGCTATCAGAATATATTAATTGTCCAAGCTGGAATCGTCCTACCTTTTACGACAATGACGATGATGAGTATACTATTATATATAGGAAGCCTACAACAATCACACCCGACCTACCAATCGAGGAACCCGATAACTCTCTCATAATGGGGGACGAGCATCTTGACACTATTCCTAGTGTTGAGAACCTTGTCCCAATCCTAAGTGAGTTCGAGGGTATTTCCGAAGATGCGTGTGATGTGCCTATTTGTGAAGATCCTTCTACTTTTGATGCTTTGAGCGATCATTCTAAGATTTTATCCGATTCAAACGATGATACTTCGAGTGATGACGAAAATTTTGAGGACATCGAGTACGTTAGCTTAGAGGAGGTGAATGATGTTGATCAAGAAGAGAAAGAGTTTGACTTAGAAGAAATTCTTTAAATCAAGACGTGTAATACATCATGAAAAAATTGTTGACTATAGTTTGTCTTATAATGTAACATCGAATCTTTGAATGACAACCCTACTCCTGATCGTGTGCTCAAGTCTCCTTTTTCATTTCCTATCCCCGTCACGGATAATAATTCGTTCTTTGAGAAGTCCGATACTTCTTTCTCTTTTTCGGATAATTCTTTACCTGAATTCGAAACTTTTAGCGATCATACGGAAGAGACGAGAAGTGACAGTACCACTAATCATGCTAATAACTCTCTTCCCGAGTATGATTCGTTTCTTTTTTTGAGGTTGAAGCCGAGCAGGATGTTAACTAGCGTTGTTATGGACGATATTTCTGATAATTCGACAAATGATCCTCTTTTGGAACTTCCCGAGTTTGAATCATTTCATTTCGATCCGTCATCTCCTCGTCCTCCTCCGGAACCACCAAATGTTGAGATTTGCTTCAATTTTGAGCCCGATGCACCCATGATAAACAATTTTGATGAACTTAATGAAGACGAATGTTTTGACCTAGGGGAGGTGAGATTAATGTTTTTTAAGATGTTGAAGATGACGATTCCTTCACATTTGTCATTCGGACTTTTCTTCCGTATCACACCTACCATGTGGATTCTCCTTTACTTCTCTCCACCAGGAGTGAAGACACCATTTTTGACCTCGGCATCTCCACTTAGAGCCGGTGGCATCTCATCGGGATGGAACTTTCATGTGCTTTAATGTTTATCCAAACATTAATGAAAGCCCGATTGAGATTTTCTTTTCCATTTGCTTCCCCATGGACAACTTAATTCGGAGACGAGCCAAGCTCGTGACTCGGTTAACAAAAACAAGCGTTTCTATCTTCTTATCTATTTTCTAACATTTGATGTAAGGGGGCTTGCCTTTTTCTTTTCTCGTGTTTCGTGTTTTGTGATTTTTATTGTCCAGGATTGCCCAGATTTTGAAGCCACTCGTGTTCATGGTTTTGTCCATTCATACATTCGAGTTTCAAATCCTCAGCTTCATTTAGGGAATCTGATATCCTATAATCTTATCGACTAACGTTTATCTTTAGCATACTTAATAAATAGCTTTAGATTTGCGTAGAGACCCTTTTATATCAAGAATATGCATTGGAATTAGTATGGGAGAATCTCACATTGAGGACAATGTTTAGTTTTAGTATGGGGGGGGGGTGAATCTATCGATTTGATTGTTTGCCTGCACCGATGTTTTTACGTAAACCCGTTTTTTAACCACCAATTAAAATAAAATGAAAAAATTAAAAAAATTCAAAAATAAAATAATGTTTTTGTCATCAATTTGACTTTCCTGCTGGGTAAGAAAGAGAATAAATTTGACTATCGATCGAGCGGTAGAGCCTCTAGCCTTTTCCTTAACTTTTAGGCTAAGCGTTCGCATTTTTTGCGAAGAACGAAAAAAGATAGATTTAGTATGAGTTGGATTGCTAAACAAGTATTAATTGGAAATCTTAAGAGCTCATGTATGTAAGTTAGTGCTTTAATCCCTTAAGCTCTTAACAAGATTAATGAATAACGTGCTAGTTTTGGAGATTAAACTTAAATCAACAATTTATATTTAGAGATAGCATATAATTTAGTCTTAGTTTCAAAACTTAACTTGAATTTTTCAAAAAAGAAGTCTTCTCTATATAGAGTATGATATATATAATATATTATATATATATATATAGATATATATCTATATATAAATATATATATATGATAGAAAAAATAAAATTAAATAATAATATACCTGTGAGGCTTGATAAAATGTTTACCTACTCTTCCGGCCTCACAACCGAAGTGGAGTCCTTCTAAAGAAAACCCATAAAATAATAAAAAATCCGAGACAGAAAAAAGTTTGATTGCATCTTGCCGGCTCACAACCGATGTTGCAAGCGCTTCTAAAAAAAGGTCGAGGGTTACCATAGCAATAAATGATAATGTTTAATACTAAGTATTGAATTAATAAATAGATCTCTAATGATAAATTTAAAAAATGCTTTTGAACTTTGACTATTGTATATTTTTAAGTCTTGTAGCTATGTAGTTTTTTGAAACCGAAGGTCCGAGAGTTCCCGATACTGAGTCGCTGTGAAGGTGTCAAAAGCCTGGTAACTTAGGCCGCAGGTGGGATGTTGCCGATACGAAAGTCGTATACATGGGATGATCTCGCCTTCAAACTCATTCTTCTCGGTGGAAAAACGTGAAACATAGAATTTTGCAAAATGTTGATACCACGTTGAAATCAATAGCACATTCACACTAAGATATAATAATTGTCCGGGGAGTGGAGAAAGTTTCACAAGTTTGCAAAAATGAAGTAGTGTTAGCATCTTAACTGATATTTAACTGTGATTTCGTTTTAAGCTTTGTTTGGAGCAAGTGAAAAATCGAGAATGATGAATTTATCCTTTTTGGGGGCATTTTCGGATTGAAATGCATCTTGTTCTGTGATCCCTAACGGTTATGAAAATAACGAAAGTCAAATTAGTTAGTTGCTGAAATAATAATAATAATGAGAAAAAGAGAAAAACAAAAAAATGGGGCTTCTCTAAACTCTTGATTCTCTAATTCACCTCGATGAACACTTAGCTACTTTTCGAGGTAATTAGTCGAGGGGGATCGAGATTCTTAGTTTTCTAAGTGCTTACTTATAGCATTGCGTGAGGACACGGCAATACCTTAGTATGGGGGAATTTGGTATGTGCTATTTTACACATACCTTTTACCTTGTAAAACGAACCCAAAAGACCAAAAACATAATAAAAATGGCAAATATATGCTTGTTTTTGTGTTTGTGTATGTGCAGGTACGGATATTGAAGAAATGGACAAAAATCAAAGCAAAAACGGACAAAGCCAAACACGAGAAGGAAAGAGTGCACAAGAGCCGGGAATTATCAAGCTATGGTCAACAAAGTCAACCTTGGTCAACCCTTGGTCAACCCACAAAACGATAAATCCTTCAAAATGCCAAAAATACCCTTATTGTTAAATCCATTTTCATCAAAAACCCTAAACTCATAACACCGTTAGTCCCTTAAGCCTTAAGACTAACGATCGTTAACTTCTTTAAAAACTTTACCTTTTAACCATTAAATCCAAAACCCGTAGCCCAAATACCCTTTGTTTTATAAAACGAGCCCAAAGTCAAAGCCCTCATTTCACCAGGTCAAATAAACGTTATAAGAAAGAAAAGGGGCGGGAAACCCTTTTTACTGTTCATCTTCATCCCCAAACTTTACCCTGCCCTAATTACCCTCGTTTAAGTAAAATTAAACGCTTCTAGAAGACCCTGCCACGTCTGACAACAATGACACGTTGGCGATCCTCAAGCAGATGATTGGTTGAAGTGACAGGACATCAAATCAAAGGCTCAGATCATAAGATGGGTGACGGTTATTAATGGAAGGTTAGGATTAAAGATCAAGACGCTCCTGAGAGCCTGGAAGCTTCTTCATTCAGCTATAAATAGTAGATGAACCACACAGTTTAAGGACATCTAGGAGTAGGAGTAGTGTAGGTAGTTTAATAATAGCTTAATTTCAGCTTATTTGTATTTTCTTAATGTAATTTTTCTTTAAAAGCCATGTAATATTTTCCTTATTAATAAAATTTTATTTTACTTTAAATTTGAGTTTTTACTTTTATGAATTTTGTTAAATTTGATTATAAGTTTTAAATAAGTTCAATAAGCTCTGAATAAGCTGTTTATTTGTCACTTATACTCTCCATGCTCAAATAAGCATCCACAAAGCTTATTTAAGCTAAATTATTGTCAAATCATATGGAAAAAAGGAAATGTGAATTTTAAGCTTTTTGGATATAAGACTAAATTTGGAAGTATCTTATGGAACTAAATTAGTGCTTATTAATATGCTGTGTAGTTAGAAGCTTAAATGTGACTTATTATCCATGGTTATTGACAAGGAGTTGAGGTAAAACACTTCTTTTTCAAATTAACCGATGTTTTAGCTTTTGTTTCTTGTTTAAATGCTTATTTGATTATTGCTTGTTCATTATCTGCTTATTGTTGTTTAATTTAGCTTAATATTGCTTATTATAGTTGTTAATTGCTTAATTTGTTCAAATCTTAGTGTAGATCTTAGTTTTCATGTTTTTGATACAAAATAGTTGAAAAAACCAAAAATATTAGCATAATCTAGTAGCTTGTAGTTTCTGCTTATTTATAGATTAAATTTGCTTATAAGGGTCTTTTGTAAGGCTTTCTACTATCTGGTATTGCTAGTTTGTAGCCTTGAATCTAAAGTTCATAAAGCAATATATGAGTTTGAGTAATTAATGGGTGTTGGCTAAGAACATCACTAACACAAGTTAGAGCTGTCAATGAGTAATCAGTCCTTTAAGTTGATCTTAAATTTCATAATAAAGTTTATGAGGTTAGGTTTTTAAGTTTTTAATAGGTTATATCAAGTATTGATCTAGTTTGTGTGTAGTGGTTTTGAATTTGTGGTCATAAGTTCATATCTATAAGCTCTTCTAGTTTCAATCTTTTCTAGCTGTTTTAGTTCATCATTTTGTTCATGTTTTGGTATTTGAAAGTTGTTTAAACCAAGTCTTAAGGGTCTGAGTTTGAGATTTTGAGTTTGGGTTAAAAATTGTGTCAATTGCATCAGTAGCAAAAAGGGTCTAAAAGTCGTTTTCAAGCTGATAATTAAGCTAGTTAGAATTAGAGTTAGCTAATGAAATTTGTTGCACAAGTAGATTATAGGCCAATTTAGATCTATTAGGGCTTATTTTAAGTTAAAAGCTTATTTACATATCTGTTTTTAGGGCTGCATAAGTAGATTTAGCATTTTAGTTAAAACAACAAAATAGATAATCAACATAAGTAGCTTTTTTCATTTATCCTTTTCTCAGCTTATTTGATTTTCAAAATACTTTTTGATTATTGTTTTAAGTAGCTTTTTGGATATGCTTTTTAGTAGTATAAGTCATTTAGCCATAAGAATCCATTAGTTTGCTTAAAAATAAGCTCAAAGTTGCTTGTTTATCTGTTTTGAACATAGTTTTATGTAAAAATGCTTATCGTTTTTTCAGCTTATTACTTAATCTTTTAGCTTAATTCTTGCTCAGATTTGCTTATTAGGTTAGTTGTAAGGAGTTTGTAGCTTATTTAGTTCTAGTTACAGCTTATTCAAGTTTCTTAGTAAATTTAGTTTAGTTAAAAAACTCAAAAATTCCTTTTAAGTCATAACTGTGACTTTTAAGCTCGATTTCTAGCTTATTTCTTAAGTTTTAAAAAAGGTTGTTTTCACAAAAGTTGCTTATTTTCAGATGTTTTATAAGTTTGTTCAAAAAGTTTTTCAAAAATAAAAAAAAAGAGGAGTAAGGAAGTCAGGGGTGAGCAAGGCTCGAACCCCTGACCTCTACCCACTCACCCTTTATAGCACCTCTCCCGAAAGTCACACACTTATACCAACTGCGCCCTTGGACTTTTATGTCTAGGGTGCAATGGTTAATGTTTCAACCTTTTTTATTCCTTTTCAACCCTTTTTAGGCTTATTACCAGCTTATTCAATATGCTGGTAACCCTTAGCTTTTTTATTTTTCTTAAATTCCATTATTACTCCAAGTTTTTCAAAGATTTTTTACACAGATTTTTATAATTAGTGTTACTATTTTTAATAATAAATTTTCATGTAATACTGTTTTTAAATCAGATTAAATAAATAAAAGTCCAAAAAATAAAATTCTTTTTTAGAAAATTTTCTTTCATCATTTAGGACCTAGGAAAAATAGATTTGCTTTCGAAAGGTTAATATTTTGAAATTTTGTTTTTAAAGAACGAGATTTCGTTCCCGTTCTCGTTTTCTTCATTTTTCAACTTTAAGTGTTCTCATTTTAGGATTTCTTTACATTTCTATTAATAAGTCAATAGGATTAGAAATCAGTTTAGAAAATCATATTTAGTTTAAATTAGATAATATAGGTTTAAATACTTCGCTTTTTAAATTCCCCTTTACGTTATTATGCTTTCGTGTTTAATTTGTTAATTTCTTGCTTACCTGTTTCCTATATATATCTACTTGTCAGTTTATTTTTAGTAGTATTTTTAGAAAACCCAAAATCAAAAGTTTTTAAACATCCAAAACGTGCGATCAACGGACGTTACCGATTTTCAATTGCACACTGTTTCGACGAGGAAAACGACCCGGAGGTTTTTTGAGACTATACTTTGGTTAAAAGCTTGTTTCTAAAAAACCCCGACCGGAAAATACTACTATACATTTTTGATTAATCTTATATAATTAATATTTTTTTAAAAAAATTTAAAAAAATATTTTAATAAAATATTTAGTGTGTTCGGACACAATCAACCATCAAAATAGCTAATGGATTCTTCAATTTGTGCTCTTGCTAGTGCAAAGAAGACATCTCCTGAGTTTGCTAATCTGTCCATAATGCGAACTGCGATCCTTTGGAAATATATTTAAAGAGGTATTTTATGAGCATACTCAAACCACAGTATTCAACATTTTTGTGGGCTTCAAACGCAAGACAAAGTGCACGGTTATACGGGACGACGTTGCAGTTGTCTAATTTTGATTCACCCTTCATGACATGAACCTCCGTGTCTCTTCTTCAGTACTGCGTGTGGCCATTGGTATTAAAGAATGTCGTATCATTATATTTCTTGGGAAAATGCTTGTTACAGGACCCTTCTTGCATACACGGTGCGTCTGAATTTGCAGCACCACAGGGTCCATGCATCATTAGCTCCATCACCAGTTTATAGCCCTTTGGATCTTGCACAGGATCATGTATCTCTGCAAAGATGTATTTGCCAATCTATGATGCGTCTTGCAGCTCATTTTTGGAATCGACCCACAGTAACGTATGACAATGTGGTAAACTTCTTTTTTGAAACTCTATTGTATATAGCACTGTTGCATCATTCAAATAATCAAAGTCAGTTTTTAATGGGTGTGCAATGTTTAAGAAAAGAAATAAGAAATTTTTGAATAACTTTGTATATGTGATACTTGCAGAAACATAGCCAAACGTTTTACTTACTTCAAAAACTTGACAAAGTCTTTCACCTTTTGTTCAAATACTCTACACACAATATCCGCCCTATTAGTTGGTGTTAACCGTGGGTATTGCGTCATATAACGTTTTATTTCAGGCCACTTCAGATTACATGTGAAGGTGATAAAAAATTAAGGGTTTCTAAAAGATCGACAGATTGCAAGAGCGTCTAGATAATGGCTATACATATACCGAGGTCCTCGAGTAAAATTACTTGGTAACATGATCTTTGAGCCAGCCACCATTCCTTCATGATCTCCCCTAGAAACGACATCATACAAACCTGATAAGTAGTCTGACCGGAGATCATTCTGATGCTTACGTATGTAGTCCAAAACGATTTTGTTCGATTGCACAGAATATTGTAACTATGTATTGCTGAAACAACCTTCCACTCCTGAAGAGAATCCCAAACTCCTTTGCCCGTGGATATAACTGATATTTGTAATAGGTGTTCATTGTCACCGCTTTTCCTCTACCTCTGCCATCGCATGGCTTTAATTGCAATTCTAGGTGGAACCCCGACTGACCAAAAACAAACAACAGAGGGAATTGTAGTGACATGTATGACTGATGAAGCTTGTTAATTCTTTGAGGAGGACCGCCTCTAAATTCAATGATCACGTCAAAATCTGTTCTGCTCTTTGGCCTATTTTCAAATACAATTCCTCTAATAAGATCAGATGTTGGGAGATCGTATCCACGGACGCCGCCCATATTGTAAAGTCTGATTTTGAATCCTGGTATCTCGCCCGCGTTGCATCTGTCTCGTGTAGTTCTAAACAATCTTACCAAACCATTATGCTCATTTAGAACATGTATCAAACCTTGTATAATTTTTGGGTTGAGTGTGCCTTCACCTAGCCCGCCAAAATGTTGCATTTTGTTGGTAACCTAGTGTTGTGTGTCATATATATATAGTTGCAAAAACCGCGGATGGTGACCATTCTGTGGGCAAAGAGAACCAATCCAATGGTAGATTTGACCAGAGATTTTGAAAACATAAGGTCCCCTTCCTTTATTTACCGAGTTATCAATCTTTGCTCCAAATGACGTCATCGAGAACATCTGATTATACGCTCTGATATATTTCATAAAATGGTCATTTTTGAGCAGTTGTTGAATAAAGGCGGGAGGAGCAAGTGGTGAAGGCATATAAATTTTCCCTCCTCCACATCAGAGATGGTATTCGGCTTGCCTGCTATACTGATCGCCTTTTAGTCGTTCGTTGTACCAAAACAAACATCCGCAATGACGACATTGCTGATCAAAGTTACCTAAGTCCATATATGATGCTGTGTCATCTGAAATAGCAAATGAATATATCAGAAATTGAGCTTGAATGTTTGCATAATTTGTAATATCAGTGTGGAGCTAAAAAAAGAAACTGAGAAAAATAAAGTTTTTACCTCTAGTATGTGGTGAATTCGAGTTGAGGCTTTGACTATTAACAATTGGGTTATCTCTGTCTGCGGTGGCACGTGGAATTTAGGATGGAGTCGGTATAAAACGCCTTTTTATGTTTCTACTGGGTGAAGCTTCTTCTGGCCTTGCAATTAATAAAGGGTGTGTATTTTTTATTTTCTGAGCATTAGCAGCTGAGTTTTCGTTGGTATAAAATACTGCTCAAATAATGAGATAGATGATTTAGTACAGTTACTTTAACCTGTAATTCAGATAAAGTTGCTAACTCTTAAAGAAAGGGCGGCTAAGAAGGAGTAATTACACTCATTGTGTATAAATTTGGTATTGTCACGCGAATATTATGCAAATATGTGATTTTGACGACTGATTGCACGAACGATGTTTGGAAAGCTTATGGTTGCAAGCCTAATAACACTGTCTTTAAGATCTAGGCACAGATATGCGTGGTTCAGCGTTGTGGACGGCATGCGACAATCAATATTACGTGGAATATCTGAGAAGACAGAAAATGAAAAAGGCTGGTGTCAAAGGGCAAAGCAAGAGACACTGCAACTTTTAAATAGTTGATACCAATGTTGAAAAAAGAAGTTTTTACCTTTATTTATGTTCTGAATCTAATATGAGGTGCTGACTGTTAATAGACGGACCATTTATGTTTGCGTTGGCACACTCAATGTTTAATGAAGTCGGTGAAAATGTTATAATCGCAGGTTTAATAACTATGGCTTTAAGATCTAGATATAGGTACACGTGGTTCAACGTTGTCAACGGCGATTGGAAAACGCTATTATGTGGAATCTCTGCAAAAACAGAAAATACAACCCGTTGAGGTGAAACAACAAACTAAAGACAGAAAATATAAATCATTCAGGTAAAACATCAAACTATGGCACGCTGTAACTTTTAAATAGCTGATATCAATGCTATATCTTTCTTTTTTGTCCAATATGTGTTCCTTTTTTTAACAAAGTCTGTTAATATTTCATTTTTATCAAGTTCATTTGCTGCTGTTTTGTTCTTTTTTTCTTTTTCACAGAAAGTCAGGTAAGGTAACAAAGATAGCACATTGTTTTGGATGAGTGGTTTGTTTTGCATGCAAAATAACATCGCCACCTGTAACTATCAAACTCCATAAGCTGTATCCTTTCAAGCTGAGTATGTATTCAAATCGTTTATATAACCCAATGCTATATGAGCTATCTATCACAAAACATCCTTTTCTTTAAAGTAATGTTCTATAAAAATATGGCTAACACACAGTCACCATTGTTTCAGGAGCTGGCATGGGCTGTCGATTCACATGACATTAGGGATCAACTGTCAGTGTTATTTCGAAGGGAAGTCTTTCAAGATTCACAGAAAATGTAAGATTACTATAGGCTATCAAATGAACTTACGAAAGCTGTAAGGATGAGAGAAGGATATATCAATGAACTTCAGATGTCAAACAACTCTAATGAGGTTGTTAAAAGTATTGAAATAATGAGGCGCATGCATGTTGATGATATGGAAACTGCTTCTTGTTTTATGTTGATGGCTAGGGAGATGCAGACTAAAGTGCATGAAAAGAAAATTTTCATTATGAGATTGAGGTTTGATTAGGAGCCTAGAAATCTAATAAGTTTTTACAGTAAATCTTTAGTTACATGCGTGTGCCTAAGTTCAATGTGGCTTCTATTCTGCCATAAGTTGTTTGTGTAGAAGCATTTTTTAGGATGGTCGATCTAAGATGTGCTGTATCTACCTCATATCATGTATTTCTAATAAAAGAGTTGATTATCTAACTCGTGCACAAATTATGTCTGAACATAATTTTCTTTTAAGAACAAATATTAATATAAAAAGCGGAAAAAAAATAAATGGACACAAATCCAGGATGTAGCAAATGTCACCATCTTGAGGCATTGGCACAAGAGCGTCGACGATGTTCCTGTCAAACACCTCCTTACATTTCTGTTGATATCAACGATTGTAGTAACTACATTCGATGTCAAAGGCGAATCCACAGACGCATATGGCAAGCCCGTAGTTGATAGCGATCTTTTACGAATGCAGATACAGAATAAAATGAAAAAAATATTAAGGGAGGTAACAAATCATTAAAAGATCCTTATAGTCTAAAAAGAGCTGAATACCTTGGCAGGCCATACAGTCCGCTCGGAATGTTGGCTTACACATACACCAAAAACGGTAAAAACTCTAGAAAAAAGGAACCGCATTTTCTTTCTGTCATCGTCATCACTGTTTTCAACAATATAAGCCGGACTAAAATTCTATTCACCTATAATAGAAAGAAAAAAATATATAAAAGGGAGATACGTCATTTAGAATATCTTGTTACCTTAAAAAACACTGAATAGCCGTCGGGCCATAACGGTCCCTGCTCTAATGTTGGTTGTACGCATGCTCCTAAAATGGTCAAAAACTCTAGAAATAAGAACGCAGTTTCTATCTTTCGTTACCACAGTTTTCAACAGTATAAGCGGGCCCAACTTATTGTTCAGCTATTCCCATAAACATGTTAGTATTTGTAGGCATGCTTAAGTGACTGGTTAACAAACGCCTCCTGACATTTCTACTGACATTAACCCTATGAACATCTGCAGGTTTCACGTGACACGTTTCAACGCAGGCATGAGACAAAGGGGCTGGGCTAAAATTTATTGTCCACGACGTAACGACACCAGTTGATAAAAAAACAAAGACAAAACAAATAAAATATGAACTATTTATAGAAGGAACATGTATAAAAAAACAGAATTTAAAATACCATCTTTAAATTGAGGTATACATCTCGTCGCGCAACGTTAGCAATTTCGCACCCGACCAACAAAATTTCATACTGCGCATACAATTCGCAACATCAGGTCTCTTGTTGATGATCCACTTGAATAGAACTTCTTAGCATGTAAAAGGCTTAGTTGAAATTGAATAAATCCAAGACAACTATGGTAGAAACTTTGATTGAATATATCAAAGACTATGCGGAATCTAGTCTATGATACTAAGAAGAACAAGCAATAAAACAGTGACAAACAAGATTGTATAATACCAAACTTTAAGCCTCAATATATTAATACGAACACTCTTGATAGTGTTAGAGGGTTTATACTAAAACCTTGGAAGCAATAAAAGAATGAACTGAAAATGAGATTATATTAACTACATCCCTAGGTCTCTTTTATACACCAAGGAACCCTAATGGGCTTACAACGCGTTTTCTATACACTCATACATATCTTTTCCTAAAATATCTCATACATATCTCTTTAGCAGTACTAAAACAAACTAACAGTACTAACTAAGTGTACAACAAGCAGAGACACTTCAAAGCAGTAAGTAACATTTTTGAGTACTAGCCAGTACTAATATTACAACTAGCAGTAGTATGACTTAAACTGTCTTCAATCTTAAGCAGCAATCAGTAACTCCCCACCAGCATCACAGTAACTTGATCCAAGCAGTAAGAACAGTTAAGAATCCTTTTTATTCCCAACAATCTCTTCCATACTTGATATTCATCATATAAATCACAAGTTTCTAAATAAAATCTTCTTGAATCCTCAGGAGGATTATCAAAACATTTCAATGATTCATGAGCTGTTTTGTGATGAGGCATCAAAAAGCTGATAACATGTTCAATCCAAAAGTCAGCTGCAATCTATTCAAGCATGTCAGTGAAGGAGCAGGGTTGAAAGAGGGATTATCTTTTTCTCTACACTCATATAGATGTGCATGTGTTCAAACCACACAAAATGAATTCTATAAGAAATCATATAGCTTCCAAAGCAGTATCTTGTTCTGATCATTTGTAGATTCCTTCCTTCCTTCCTCCATATATTATCTTCTCTTCTACATCAGTTCAAACATAACTATTAAATCCACACCCAGAACAAAACCCATTCAAAGCTATCCTCAGCCTTGTAAAACCCCATTCTTAGTCTTAACAAACACAGCTTCCCCACAAAATTTTCCAAATCTCTTCTCTGTTAAATTCCTTGACAGTTGAACTAACACAATGTGTTATGCTTGAACTGATCCATTAGCTCATATTATTTCACATGGATCCTTGCCTCCTGCTCTATGAATCATGAAAACCTACAATGGGTACAGGCTATACAGCTAAAGGATAGCATGAACTACAAAATTATCTCATGCTAGAACTAGAGTTCTAGCTCTCTCCTGCTATCTTGAACTGCTTTCCTTTATTTTATCTACCTTTTACCAAGCACTGCATCCATTCAAAAAATATGTTTACTCTTTTCATTTCTTTCATCACACAACAACTGAAACCCACAAACATTTATTCTTGTAAAATGAGTGTGCATGTAACCATGCCATGTTTTTCAAATAAGTAAGACATTATGTATCTCTTTTGAAGTTTAGTTGGTGATTCTTCTTCGTTCTAATTTTTCAAAATTGTTTCTTCTTGCCTTTATTATCCATAGCTCCATAAATATCTTGACCTTTCGTTCAATAGATAGCTCTCCTTGCCTCTTCTGAAATGGGACTTCTGCTTTAATTTTGCAGGCTAACTCAAAGTCTGTCATCTAATCATAGCTTGAACATCATATCTCCAATTCAACAATGTTGTAGCTTTACTAGCTTCGTTTCCTTACTCTTGTCTCTTTCAAAAGCCTGACTACTTTCATCTAACTCTTCTTAGAAGATCTCTCACTCAGAGCTAACATCAACAACCATACTCAAAATGAATCATTGCCTTTCAACTTTACACTTGGTTTCTCAAGGCACTTGTAAGATGCCTTATTTTTCCTTTAAACTTTTGCTAAACTGAGATTGAGATTTTGATGTTGTTGTAGTTCACTTCATTTTGGACTCTTTAAACATATCTCCTTTATCTTTTTATGATCTTGAAGCAATACTTTTGATCTTCATTAAGGGTTCAGCCAAAGTGTGATATCAATCCATTGTTTGTAATCCACAAACAACCTCAACTGGTCTTAAAAGGCACTAAATCAAAGTATAAGCTAAGAGGGAAACATTTTAATGGTTTTTTTTTTAAAAAAAAAAACCGGTTTTTTGGTTTTTTAAAAAATAAAAAAAAAGAATTAAAAAAAAAATTATAATATTTAACCACCCGAAACCCTGTTATATGGAGAGTTCAAAAAAGAAATAAAAACCAGGTCAAAGAACTGTATTTTGATGACTAACCTAAAAAAAAACCACCGTTACGTAAAATTAAAACCACCCCCCGTCCGTTTTTTTTCTATTTTTTTTTATATTATATGCAAAAGATACAAACAACGGTTTTGGGTAAGACAACAAAAAAAAAAAAAACAAAAAAAACCAAACATCACAACCAAAGGTCCACACACCACCAAAGACCACCCCCCCCACCGAACCCCAACCCCGCCCCCCCCCCCCCCCCCTCCCCCACCCCCCACCCACCCCCCCCAACTACCCCCCCCCCCCCCCCCCCCGCCCCCCCCCCACCCCCCCACCCCCCCCTCCCCCCCACCCCCACCCCCCCCCACCACCCCCCCCACCCCCCCCCCGCCCCATCCCCCCCCCCCCCCCCCCCCCCTGACGACGCCCCCGTTGAAAAATGCCCACCCGCCTCCAATCCACCCCACCCAAAAAATAAAAAAAAAAAAGCCCCCCCGTAACCGAACCCCCCCCCCCCCCCCTCCCCCCCCTAAAACACAACCAACCCAAAAAACATCCACAACAACCAACAACAAAAAACCAAAACTCCCCCAAACAGACAAAAAAAAAAACACCACACCCCACACAACACCCCACAACACACCAAAAAACTAACTCCCCAAGAAACGCAACCAAACCCACCACACCAAACCCCCTAAATATGGCTAACACACAATCACCATTGTTTTCAGGAGCTGGCACGGGTTGCCGATTCACATGACATTAGGGATCAACTGTCAGTGTTATTTCGAAGGGAAGTCTTTCAAGATTCACAAAAATGCAAGATTACTATAGGCTATCTAATGAACTTACAAAAGCTGTAAGGATGAGAGATGGATATATCAATGAACTTCAGATGTCAAACAGCTCTAATGAGGTTGTTAAAAGTATTGAAATAATGAGGCGCATGCATGTTGATGATATGGAAACTGCTTCTTGTTTGATGTTGATGGCTAGGGAGATGCAGACTAAAGTGCATGAAAAGAAAATTTTCATTATGAGATTGAGGTTTGATTAGGAGCCTAGAAATCTAATAAGTTTTTACAGTAAATCTTTAGTTACATGTGTGTGCCTAAGTTCAATGTGGCTTCGATTATGCCATAAGTTGTTTGTGTAGAAGCGTTTTTTAGGATGGTCGATCTAAGATGTGCTGTATCTACCTCTATCATGTATTCTAATAAAATGAGTTGTTTTCTAACGCGTGGCACAAATTATGTCTGAACATAATTTTTTAAGAACAAAGATTATATAAAAAGCGGAAAAAAATATAAATGGACAACTAAATCCAGGATGTAGCAAAATGTCACCTCTAGGCATTGGGCACTGCGTCGACGATGTTCCTGTCAAACACCTCCTTACATTTCTGTTGATATCAACGATTGTGGTAACTACATTCGATGTCAAAGGCGAATCCACAGACGCATATGGCAAGCCCGTAGTTGATAGCGATCTTTTACGAATTGCTGATACAATATAAATTAAAAAAATACGAAGGGAGGTACATCATTAAAAGATCCTGTTATTTAAAAAGAGCTGAATACCTGGCTGGGCCATACAGTCCGCTCGAATGTTGGCCGTACACATACTCCTAAAATGGTTAAAAACTCTAGAAATAGGAACGCAGTTTCTGTCTTCGTTATCACGGTTTTCAACAGTATAAGCCGGTCCAAAATTCTATTCACCTATTATAAAAGAAAAATTATTAAGGGAGATACGTCATTAGAAGATCTTGTTACCTAAAAAACAACTGAATACCTGTCTGGGCCATACGGTCTGCTCTAATGTTGGCTGTACGCATGCTCCTAAATGGTCAAAAACTCTAGAAATAAGAACGCAGTTTCTGTCTTTTGTTACCACGGTTTTCAACAGAATAAGCGGGCCTAACTTATTGTTCAGCTATTCCCATAAACATATTAGTATTTGTAGGCATGCTTAAGTGACTGGTTAACAGACACCTCTTGACATTTCTACTGACATTAGGTTTCACGTGACACGTTTCAACGCAGGCATGCAACAAAGGGCTGGCTAAAAGCGATTGTCCACGAACGTACGACACTGTTGACAAAAAAACAAAGACAAAACAAACAAATATGAACTATTTATAGAAGGAACTTGTATATAAAAAACAGAATTTACAATACCTTCTTCAATTGGAGGTGTAAATTCTCGTTGCGCAACGTTAGCAATTTCGCCCTGTACCAACAACATTTCAGACTGCACATTCATTTCGCAATCATCAGCTGCGGAAGTTTTGCAGCAGCAACCATTTGTGCAGAT
This sequence comes from Tanacetum coccineum, assembly GCA_026074375.1. NCBI lineage: Eukaryota > Viridiplantae > Streptophyta > Magnoliopsida > Asterales > Asteraceae > Tanacetum > Tanacetum coccineum. The sequence goes on along the minus strand of BQNB010001419.1, from coordinate 67,369 downwards.
ACTGACTCTATATTTTCACAAACAAATAGATCTGGTATGTGTAGATTGTTTCTTCTTATTCAAAGTTTCTCAACAAGCTCTGATACCACTTGTTGATCCCACTTGAATAGATCTTGCTTAGCTTGTAAAAGGCTTAGTTGTATTGAATAAATCCAAGACAACTATGGTAGAAACTTTGATTGAATATATCAAAGACTATGCGGAATCTAGTCTATGATACTAAGAAGAACAAGCAATAAAACAGTGACAAACAAGATTGTATAATACCAAACTTTAAGCCTCAATATATTAATACGAACACTCTTGATAGTGTTAGGGTTATACAAAACCTTAAAGCTATAAATGACTGAATATGAAAATGAGATATATGAACTACATGCCCTAGGGTCTCCTTTTATACACCAAGGAACCCTAATGGGCTTACAACGCGTTTTCTACTCATACATATCTTTTCCTAAAATATCTCATACATATCTCTTTAGCAGTACTAAAACAGACTAACAGTACTAACTAAGTGTAACAGCAAAAACTCTTCTAGCAGTAGTAACATTTTGTACTGCCAGTACTAATATTACACTAGCAGTAGTAATGACTTATAACTTTTTTTTCAATCTTAAGCAGCAGCAGTAACTCCAACCAGCAGCTGTAACTTGATCCAGCAGTAGTAACAGTTAAGAATCCTTTTATTCCTAACAATCCACCCTTAAACTTGATATTCATCATATTAATCATCAAGTTTCTTAAATAAAATCTTCTTGAACCTCAGGAGGATGTATCTAAACATTTCAAGGATTCTTGAGCTGTTTTGTGATGAGCTTCAAAAGCTGATAACATGTTTCATCCCAATAGTCAGCTTGCAGCTTCCTATTCAGCATGTCAGTGATGGTAGTAGGTAAAAGGGGATATCTTTTCTCTACAAGCATATAGATGTGCATGTTTTCAAACCTCACAAAATGAATTATACAAGAATCATATAGCTTCCAAAGCAGTATCTTCTGTCCTTGTAGATTCCTCCATATATTATCTTCTACATCAGGTTCAAACATAACTTTTAAATCACCCCATAACACCCTTTCATATGCTTCCTCGGGCCTTGTATACCCATGCTTAGTCTTAACCAGCTTCCACAAATTTTCCAAATCTTCTCTGTCAAATTCCTTGATCAGTTGACTAAACAATGTGTATGTCTTGGTATTTCCATTAGCTCTTATTATTTCATAGGATCCTTGCCTTCCTGCTCTATGAATCTGAAAACCTACAATGGGTGCAGGCTTGACAGCTAAAAGTATAGCATGAACTACAAATTCTTCATCTAGAACTAGAGTTCTAGCTCATCTCATGCTCTCTTTGAACTGCTTTCTTCTCTTATTTCTTTGCCTTTTACCAACTCTGCATCCATATCTGCAAATATGTTCACTCTTTTCATTTCTTTCTCAAACAACATCTGAATCTCCTCAAAACTTTTATTCTTCAATTGAGTGTGCTTGTATCCAGCCACGTTCTTCAAATAAGTAGACATTATGTTTCTCTTTTGAGTTTTAGTTGGTGGTTTCTTCTCTGCTCTAAGTTTTTCAAAATGTTTCTTCCTTTTATCCATGAGCTCCATAAATAATCTTGACCTTTCTTCAATATATATCTCTCCTTGCTCTTCTACTTGTAATTTTGCAGCTAACTCATAGTCTGCATCCATCATAGCTTGAACATCATCCCATTCAACAATGTTTGCAGCTTTACTAGCTTCTTCTTCTATTTCTCTTTCAAGCCTGACTTCTTCATCTAACTCTTCTTGAAGTCTCTGAGCTACATCAGCATCATACTCAATTTGATCTTTGCCTTTCACTTTCACTGGTTTCTCAGGCTCTTGCATGATGCCTTTTCCTTTATCTTTTGCTGGAATCTGAGATTGAGGTTTTGATGTTGTTGTTGGTTCACTTGGCTCTTTAAACATATCTCCTTTATCTTTTTGTGATCTTGAAGCAATACTTTTGATCTTCATTAAGGTTTCAGCCAAAGTGATATCATCATTGTTTGAATTATCAAATGGTCTTATATGGCTAGCTAGAGGTGAACATTTCGGGTTTTTTAAAAAACCGGTTTGTTTTTTTAACCGAACCGGTTTTAGTCAACCAGTCAAAGAACCGGTTTTGACTAAAACTGGTTCGGTTATAAACTGGTTTTTTCATATGAAAAATACAAAATCGGTTTGGTTAGTCAACCGGTTTGATCTGTTTTTATGCCATCGGACTCTATCCTGACTTTGAATAACCTCCTCTTGAGTTGTGGAGTTCTTGACTTTTTCTTCTTTTCCAACTTCTTGACTCTCTTCTTTAGATTAGTAATTTCCAAATCCTGAGCAGTCTTTATATTTTCCAAGGCAAGAACTCTTTCAGACAATTTTGTACAAAGGTCCATCAATTCATGTAGTTTCATACTGTCCTCCTCACTTCCAAGTGTGTTAACTCTTAAGAGAGGTGGATCATTGGACTGTTTAGACTGTCCGGTTGATTTTTTTTAAAACCGGTTACAAACCGTCGGTTCGGTTTGAGGGAAACCAGTTTCAAAAAAACTGATTTTTAACTGGTTTCGGTTTTTTTCCCGGTTCGATTCATAAACCGGTTTTTCTGTACACCTCTAGGGCTAGCAGCACTAACATCCACATCAGATGGTACACTGGCAGTTGTAACTTTAGTAGTACTAATATCATGACCATACCTCCCCTGAGTCTCTGCATCCTCTTGAAACCATGAAATCCCTTCATCTTGGTCAATTTCATCCCCTCTTGTTTGGATGCATCCTCCTGATCACCCAAACTCTTTTTAGCAGAAGACTCTAGCCTGAATTTTAATAACCTCCTCTTGAGTTGTAGAGTTCTTGACTTTTTCTTCTTTTCCAACTTCTTGACTCTCTTCTTTAGATTAGTAATTTCCAAATCCTGAGCAGTCTTTATATTTTCCAAGGCAAGAACTCTTTCAGACAATTTTGTACAAAGTTCTATCAATTCTGTTAGTTTCATACTATCCTCCCCACTTCCAAGTGTGTTAACTCTTGAGAGAGGTGGATCATTGGACTATTTAGACAACCTCTCAAACCTAGTTTGAGCAGGTCTATCCCCCAATATGGTATCTTGGCGCCTAGGAATACCACCTAAACCAATTCCCTGAGGAAAAGGATCATTAGGTATTTTCGTGGATTGGGTCCTATTTATGTTACCACTGCCCTGCTTTGCATCTAAGCTAGTAGGAGTAGTGGCAGCCCTTTCCACACTGTCTCCCCTCTCCTTATAGACAGTCTCATCTGCTACAAGGGTAGTAGGTCTACTAGACTGAGATATCTTAGTGGCCTTTCTTTTGGTTTTCCTATGTTTTTGGGTCTTTTTGGGGTATGCTGATGATGCAACAGTAGGGATTGGTTCAACATGAGGGTGTTGGGATTCAGTGGGTTGTTCTGAACCTTCACCCTCCACTGCTTGTGATTGTATCAACATAGTAGCAAACAATGGTGTCACAGTCCCTGAAAAATCTTTTCCTTGCCTTATCATGTTTGCAAAAACCTTTTTAGTATGAGAAGGTGTATCATATTCATCATTAAAAACTGCTGACAGATTTTCAATTTGATTGTTCAAAAAACAGTTATAAAAACCTTGGTTACATTAAAAACTTTTTAGAATTAGGATCCAAGTTTCTCAACATACCATCAAAAATCAATTTAGAAAAATTAAACTTTTGTTTCTTAGCCAAACATATAACTGCTGATGCTATATTAGTACCAAATTCATTCCAAGAAGTTGATTTAGAACTTAAACATTATAAGATGGTATGAATGAGATACTTCTATTGAGGGGAAAAGAAAGGTTTTAGAAAAGTAAGTTTATCAGAAAGCTTTTCATATCCCATCAATTGAAGGTTTTCAAAAATCTTAGTGTTTGTAAGACAAGTAATACCATCCTCATCATCAAAGTGAAGATCTCTCCTTACAAATGATTCTGTTATTACTATAGTCTTGCCATTAACTTTGGCACGTATTTGTGTTTTGTTATTGACTGTTTTGATCTTTGCAGTAGACCAAAAATGCTCAATATAGGACACATAGATAGTTAGACTTACAGTTAATGCATACTTAATAGGACTAGCATTAAGAAAATCAACTATCTCTGCAAAATCATCATTGTCTTCTGATTTTTCCAAGTATGCCACCATATTATGAGAATCAACAAAAGTTAAGTCCGCCATTGATGATAATTGTGAATGTCAGTGATAAAATCGAGATAGGGTTTGTAGAATTGAAAACGTGAGAGTGTTTAAGAGTGATTACTATGTGAACAAAAATGGTTTTATAAGGAATTAAGCAAACCCATAAGTGAAGTAACCAACTAATTTACCAAAGACACCCTCAACAGTTTTATCCCCAACGGTAACGTAGCTGCACTAACTTGGCCCTACAACATTAAATTTTTGCCTGGCAGCACTAACTTTTCGCCCAATTGCATTAAGTTATGCCAGCAGCACTAACTCTTGAGTTACCAGTATAAACCCTAATTTTATTCAAATAGTATTTTCAACCCGTTCCAATCATTAATCTATCCAAACAATACCTCAGAGATTAAGCATTCTAATGCTAGCAGTCAAAAATTATGACTAACATCAAGTGCTTTTGTGAGTAAGTCTGCAACATTATGATCAGTGTGAATCTTGATCACTTAAATTAATCTCTTCTCATATGAATCCCTGATGAAGTGATGTCTAATCTTAATGTGGTTAGTCTTTGAGTGAAATACTAGATTCTTAACTATGCAGATGGTGCTTTCATTGTCAATGAAAATCTTGGTATTCATGAAGTTGTATCCATAATCCAGCATTTAATTTTGGATCCATAACACATGACCACAACAATTAGCTGCGGCTACATACTCTGCTTCAGTAGTAGAGTTGGCAACTCAGTGCATAACTCCTTCTTAGTAGATCCAAAAATAATATCATCTACATATATTTGAACTAGTAGAATATCACCTTTGACCTTTTTAATGAACAAAGTCTTGTCTATTGTCCCTCTCTAAAATCCATTTTCTAATAAATAGGTAGACAAAGTCTCATACCAGGCTCTAGGAGCTTGATGTAGACCATATAATGCCTTTTCTACCTTATAAACTCTGTCAGGGAACTCTGGATCTTCAAACCCTGGAGGTTGGCAAACATAGACTTCCTCTTCAATCTTGCCATACAAAAATGCACTCTTCACATCCATCTGGTAAACAACAAAGTTCATGAATGAGGCATAGGCTAAGAACAACCTAATTGCTTCAATCCTAGCAACTGGAGCAAAAACCTCATCATAATCTATTCCCTCTTCTTGAGTGTAACCCTGTGCAACCAGCCTTGCTTTGTTTCTAACAATAATACCTCTCTCATCTTTCTTGTTCCTGTAGACCCATTTTGTCCCAATGGCCCTCTTGCCATATGGTAAATCAACCAAAGTCCAAACCTTCTGCAATTTAAACTGTAGAAGCTCATCCTGCATTGCTTCTATCCAGCTTGGATCTATCAAAGCTTGAATCACCTTCTTGGGTTCTACTTGTGATAGAAAACAAGCAAATAGATAATTTTGAAAGTCTTTATGGTTTGTTTTCCTCTGCTTTTGAATTGAACTCATTAAACCATGTTCTTTAGAATTCTTGGTCATCCTTCTTGTTTGAGGTGCTGAATGTAGATCTCCAATAATCTGTTCAATTGGATGATCTTTGTGAACTCTTGTTGTTGCAATAGGACTGACATGCATAGAAGACTCTAAATTATTCATGTCTCCTCCTGTAACAAAGTCTTCATCATCATAAGCACCACGAAATATGCCAGTATCTTCCAAATTAGGCATCTTTGGATCATCTGGAGGATTAGCATTAAAATAAGATAACATATCAAAGTTAACAAGTGGACTAGCAGTATAAATACTATTAGTGCTGTTAACATCAGCATCCTTTATTCCAGCAGTATTAAAAGGAGAATTAACAGCAGAAACACTATTAGTGCTGTTAATGTTAATTTCAGCTTCTTTCCCTTGAACAATCAACCTTTCAAATTCTCTCAAATCCTGATCATCCTTGTCATCTTCTTTTGCTGGATCCTCAATAGATTTCTTTTCAACATCATCAGCAACCTTATCATCTGAGCTCTTAAGACTTGAAGAGATAGGTGAATCAGGAGTCCATAATGGTAGCAATATATACCCATGACTAGGTACTGTCTTCTTCCCAGCTTGACCTGCATCTATACTTTCTTTGGTACCTGCATTACCAAAAGTTTGATTCCCTGCAACAACTGGCTTATAATTCATAGATTTTTTTAGTGTATCAATATCAAAAAGCCATTCTGGTCCACTTCCTGCAACATTAGGTTTATTGTCAAGAAAATTAATATGCAAGGTCTCCTCTACTATCCTGGTTCTACTGTTAAATACTCTAAATGCTTTACTATTAACAGAGTACCCAACAAAGAATCCCTCATCGCCTTCCCATCAAACTTACCAAGGTGATCTAAGGTGTTAAGAATAGTAACAGGACACCCAAATGATCTCATAAAGCTTATTGTTGGTGGTCTACCATTAAAAAGTTCATAAGGGGTCATGTTGTGAGGCTTAATTACCAATACCTTATTATGTACATAACAAGCAGTATTAACTGCTTCAGCCCAAAAGGTAGTAGGTAACTTTGAATTAGCTAGCATAGTCCTATCAGCCTCTATTAGTGTTCTATTTTTCCTTTCAGCTACTCTATTTTGTTGTGAAGTCCTAGCAACACTAAATTCTCTCTTAATCCCTTTCATCTTACAAAACTGATTCATTTCCTTATTCTTAAATTCAGTTCCATTGTTACATCTGATTATTTTGACTCTGATTTATTTGATTTTCTATTCCTGTTATAAAAACCTTAAGGATTCTACTGGTCTCATCCTTAGTTGCTAAAAAGAAAACCCAACTAAATCTACTAAAGTCATCTGTGACAACTAGGCAGAACATCTTTTTCATTATACTCTTTACAAAAGTTGGAACAAATAAATCCATGTGCAACAGTTTTGGTCTTAGAAGAGGCTTTATGTTGCTTTCCTTTATGATAAGCAACACATGTATGATCATTTTCAAAAATCTTTGAAGGTAAACCTCTTACAAAATTTCCCCTCACAAGTTTGTTCATAGTTTTGAAATTTATATGCCCCAGCCTCCTATGCCAACGATTAGACTCATCTAATGTGGCCATTGCAAAGAGACAAGTTAGACCTCCTTGAGGAACAACGTTCCTTAAATCAACACTGTACATGTTATCCTTTCTAGGAACTTTAAGCAAAACATGATTCTCATTAGTTAACTTAAAGTCAGAAGACATAATAACACATTCAGTGTCAGTAAAAAGGACACTGTTCTTCTTGTCACACATTTGTGAGACACTAAAAAGATTAAACTTAAGCTCCTTAACAAAGTACACATCTTCAAAATCTAATTTTTCTGTCCTGATTTTACCTTTTCCAGTAATCTTACCTCCTTTGGAGTTTCCACCAAAGGCAACAAATACACCATCAATTTCTTCATAATCTGAGAGGTAGGTCTTATTCCCAGTCATATGCCTAGAGCACCCACTGTCAATGACTCCTTTTTCCTGCAACTCTAGTTGTGGATTGCCCTTCACAAAAAGTAAGAAAATCAGGCTCTCTTGGGGACCCAAGCCATTACAGACTTGGATCTGCCTTGTGCATCAACATAGTCAAATCTTTTAAAGGACATTGATGCACCATTGTTTCTGGAGACATGGTCTAAAACTTTGTGTTTTGGTCTCCAAACCCAACATGCTGAGGCCTTAACAACATTAGCCTCATTTCCCTTATTATCACTTACTACTGCTTTTGGCCCAACAGTAGTAACATTTTTCCTAACAGTATTAACTTTTTCATTGAAATTACTGTTCTTATTTGTTGTAAACTTGTTAAAGGGCCTTCTAACATGTTGATAACGCCCAAATTATACATATTTCTATGGTGTTATTTATGTATATTTGATCATTTCTCGTGAACTATTGGTACTTAAATTAGCTTTAATTGATTATATGTTCACTTGAAGACACTACAGGCCCAAGCTCAAGAATCTATACACTTTGGGAGGAGAATACAAGAAAAGAAAGATTTCTCATTGTAATTCACCCTTGTATAATTTATTCTCAGATACTACCCTTTCCATTGATGTAATTGCAGTTCGCCCTGACAACATGGTCAAAACTTCCACATACAAAGACATCTTATTGTACACTCAAAAAAGTCACTTCCTGAGCTAATTGGGATTATCTGATTATTCAGTTTCTTTGATTTCACCTAGGAGTTTTGTGACCGAACATTTAGCTTAATCCAAACCTCAATACCCTTCTACTTTAAATCAGGTATTTAGAACCACTTATTAATTTGTCCTAGACTCTTAGAAGCATTATCAAAAATTTTCATTTGAAGTTGATTGCTTCTTTTCTTCTTAAGATTTCTAACTTCTACCGTTAAACACACTAAATTCAATAGTCCTTTATATGAGATATCTCTTTTTATGACAAGCAATATGCTCATAAAAAAATAACCTCATTCTTTTTGAAAAAGACGCATTTTTGCTCTTCTACAGATCTAACACTCTTTATAATTTGCTAAATTGAACTTCATATTTGTTAAACTCTATCCTAAATCATCAAGGTTGAGTTTTTAAAAAAGACTTTCAAAAGCTTTTTTAGAACAGTTATGAACAGAGTATGTCATTAGTACCATCAGATCCTGAAAAAACCATAAAAGCTCCATTTTGTTGGGGAAGTCGCACTCTAGCCGATATACTCCATCAAAACCAGCTAATCAATACACAGGCTTTGGAAGAAATTTCTTCCACATTTACAGTCCTTCTAGAGCTGTCTTGATTCCTGTTCCCGTTATCTTGGTTTCTAAGTCCTCTGTATTCCCTTCAAAGTGTCCCATCTTGTGACAGTTGAAACACTCCACCTGGACTTGTTTCCCTAAAAAATATCTAGACTGTATCACTTCCATTATTATGATCTTTCTTCCTACAGTTTTCTGGGAAAAACCTTCTTGTCCTCTCATGCTCACAATGCTAAACACTGCCACTTTAAATCCATCTCCATTCTATTTCATCTTCTCTGAATTTGTTCAAGGTCCTCATATAAAAGTTGAGACCTATTTTGGTTACTGGCCCATAAAATGGCAGACATATGCACACTTAAAGTTAGCAGTAATGAACTTCATACTAGCTTCGCTAACTTGATGCTACAAGACTAACTTGAATTGTTAGCTGTACTAACGTCCAATAAGCATATTAGACTTCATTAGTACTGCTTCATGGAGGATGAACACAAAGCTTATGTTCTACTATGCATTTGAGCTTGTAGCATGCAGTTCCTTTACCCTCTTGTTCAACAATCTGAAATGTTGTAGGACATCAATTGCTCCATTGTGTCTAGATCAGTTTAGGTTCTCCAGACCACAACATGAGTATTCCATTTAAAGGTATAGACATTTTTACAAAATTCAAATGAGTGTAGCAATCTTCTTGTAAAATAATTTTCAACCCAAGATAGGCCAGCTGACTTACAATCTTCTGAAGCATATTAAAAATATATCAAAGAGACTATGTTGCTTAGACACTAAATTTCTTTATACATTGACTTCAAGAGATCATATATGAGTCTTCGTGTCAGCTTCCATTACCACCAAATCTTGTTTGTATTGCAGCAAACAAAGTTTTAAGCATCTATGTACTGGATTAAAGGTTATTTAGATGTTCATTTTTTGAAGTGCCATCTAAAACATCCTTCTTGCATTTCATATCTATTCTTCTTTTGAGAACATTTATCTTATAGTTACACCAAGGACCTGGTATTAGTGTCGTTGAGGTACCATCACATTTGTTGTTATTTTAGGATGCAAGTTTGAAGGAGTTTCCATTCACTATACATCACCATAGATCATAGTCTGTACTTAAAAAGTATTGCTCAATCCTTAGCCTCTACAATAGTCTACTTACCTTTGTTTAAAGAGTGGAAACTTTGTAGTAGTAGTGAGTTGTGCGGTTTCTAGATCCATCTCTTCTTTGTAAGTAAAGAGTTCTTCTTGTTAGTTTCTTCCAGATCAAAGTTTCATAACAACAAGCTCGATAAAACCACCTGTTGATCAAACTTAAGATCTATCTTTAGCTTGTAAATAGTAAGTTACTTTGGATAAAATCCAAAACAACTATTTGAAATACTTTATGAATACTAAAGAGTATACGGAATATACTCTTTAATACTTTGAAAATGGTAATGAACAGAAAACGTTAAGAACAATGATATAACTGAAGAGCTCTAATAATTTTATATTAATTATGTAATAATATTGAGTACTCTGTGTAAGTACTAAGTTTACCAACTTTGAAGCTATGGTATCAAAATGTCTAAAGACTAATTGTGTATACAAAACAAACCTAAGATCATCCTTTTATACACTAAAGAGTCTTTTACAAGATAACTGCAAATCTTCTATAATGTTAAACTTATACGTATCTTTCTAACTAAAGAAAGATAATACTCTGAATAAGTCAATGCATATCACTTTCACATGTCTTTATCCCTTTAGCAGTCATTCAAATGACACAGTCCATAATCCTTCAGACATTTGTTAGTTAAGTTACGATGCAATTAACTAAACTTACTTCTAGCATACTAACTTACTTCTATCAATCCTTAACCAGTTATACTAAGGCATTAATCTTCAGCATTACAAATCTTTGGCTTGGCAATACTAAACGATAATGAGTATCAATTCCCTCCACAAATAGGGTCGCAGCTGAAATAAATCCGGACGTTATCTTCATAATACCATTCTAGCACATAAAAGAGAGTAATAACTCTAAATATCTTTCCTAGCAAAGAAATCTTGAAATGTTTTGACTCAATAGCACATACAGTTATGTCAAGCAACTTATTCCATCCCTAAAAAACCCAAATCTTACAATTTCTGTCAGCCAAAAAGTTGGAGAGTTCATAAGTATTATGTAAAGTAAAGATTTTAGGAAACTCTCAAAGTTTATAAAGGTGTTTTGACTCATAATATCAATCCTATATAATAGTGCAACCCAAAAATGTAAGTATTAATGTTGGAAATCAAAATTATAAAGTTGGTGTGACCATTTGAAACACATACTGAAAAGTTCACACAGTGTGATTACGATTTCACCCCTAAATTCATGAAACTGCGGCTTTGACGTGTATGTATATGCCACTTTTAATTCAAGAACACTATAAGTGGTCATGTATATGTAAGTTCATGTAACGACATTGTACAAAGTTCTTATTCAATCCATACGAACTAGTGGGGATCGCACTCACACCAAACCGGATTCAACCCCAAATAGAGCTATTTGTATACATTCCGGCGGCTAATTCCACCATAGTTAACAGTTCATGCCACTTAAGCTAATCTGTAATCATTTGAATGAATGTAAAGTTGGTGCGTCCATAAGCGAAAACAAGTGATGTATCTCACCTCTAGTGAAATGAATTGATTATATATTCAAGTTAACGATGGCACGCTAAACAGAAATCCGAATCAAACTAATAATTCTATGCCGGTATGAGCTAACATGTATTTTAATATTAAATACCACAATATAAATATAATAGAGTTGCAATCACACCAACTAATATTTTCTTTGTTTAATTTATAAAAGTCGAAACAACTATTTAAATCGTACTTTATAAATTAAATGTTTAAGTATTATGTATCCGTAAAGAAAAATATGATTGTTTTCCGAACAATCATTATTTGTATAATAAACTTGATTTATATTTATTATTGTTATATGATGATATTACATAAAATAGTTTAAGTGTTTCATAAATTAATATTTATAAAGTTAAAATGTATAGTAAAAAATTTATATATATACTACGTAAATTATTTCTTAAAGTTTTATTTTAATCCCAATACAACCCGACAACTACTCGTAATCGCCCTTTTTATATTTCTAACAGCTTGGTAATTTTTATTAAATGCAGAAAATAAAAATAGTGCATTCAAATCTTTAAAAACTCATAACTTGCTCGTTTTAGCTCCGTTTTATATGTTCTTTATATATACGAAATCGGGATGAGATAATCTATCAAAATAAGATACTCACATATTTTTATAAAACAATCCGATGTCAGAACATAAATTTCAAACTTGGTTATTAAAACTTTTTATAACTTTAAATCTAGCAAAAACTCAAAATCTTTCTTTACAAAAAAAATTTTGTATCAATTCTATATTCTAACTTTTCTTATATCAGGTTTCCTATTGAACTGATCAATATCATAATAAATATTATAATATATTTTTTACATCTTTAAAACTGTAACAGTTTTTTAAAATAAATTTTATAAAAACACTTTTATATATTTAATTATCGTAATCTCATAAAATTCATATCTTCTTTGTTATAGCTCCGTTTTTCGAGTTCCTTACATGTATGGAATCCTGATGAGATGTACTAATTGAATCTTAAGTGAAAATACATTATAAAATTAGTAGGTTTGTTTTAATTTTAACATAATTAAATTATTATAAGTCCTCTAATTTTAAACCATGTTTATGTTTGTTTTAATTTATAAACTTATAAATTAAATACTAGATGGTGATTAACAATATAACAGTTATATAAACATGAAAATGAATAATTATAAAAGGTTAGTGTTTATGTTAGAGCTTTGGAGAATGGATGAAGATGATACACAAATCAAACCTAAGTATTTAACCCTAAATCCTTTTTATAAACTGAAATACTCCTTTGAAAACCCTAGCTTTGATTCTTAAAAACCCTTGATACACCTTATATAACTACCCTAATAATACTTGTACGCTTTTGTTCTTGGTAAAATAGAAATTATGATTCTTTCTTTGTGACAATTTTGATCCGTAAGTTATAGATAGGAAATGAGAGAATTGTTTGATTATTTTGCTAGTTGATATTGTGTGTCTATAAGGCTTCATTCGGCTACCTTTTATACTAGAAATATCTAGTACACTACTTATTAAAACCATGGTATGCAATTGTCGTTTCACAATACATTATATACCTAAGATTACAAGAAATGTCATAAGAGATCGTCACACACAAAATAGGGTCCCTTCGATTCCTATCTCCATAGGCGGTGACTTATTGAATCTCTCAAGTACAAATGCAGAAAGAACGACCCTCTTAAGGTACATTTTTTAAAAATAACCACCGTTGACAAAAGTTTTCAAATATATTAATAATGTTTACATCGATCAAATAATAAAAGAGTCAAAAGAATTTAAATCGAAGCTTAAAGAATTCAACAAGGTATTTAAAGACATAATAAATTTTTGGTAAACCGGTCCCGGCAATTAGACATCACATAAGGCAAGCAACACATCACATTCCTAATCACACCAAGACAAAACATGCTTAAAACGTCAACATAATAAGTTGGTTGAATTCCCTAGTTCAAAGCTAATTAATCGGTGGCACCTACAAAGATTTATCAAAACTATGTGACAGTTATATGGAAAGACAATTCACATAAAAAGCATTTTCTTTCTCTAACTCATGACACGGACAGCGAGAGCGCCAATACTGACAGAACTTGTACAGTTGGCGAGTCCTAAAGGCTGCCCTTCAGTGGCCACATATAGATCCGCCTAACCTTTTCAAACATGACATAATATAGTTCTTGGCAAACTCCGAAACTAGTAAGTACTTCTAACCCGAATAAGGATAATTAGTCCCAATAAATCTATTTATTCACTTCGCGCTCACTTAACCACCAGCGGTAAAGGTGATTTAACAGTTCATGATATTTCACTCAAATAGGGTCTAAACCTACTTAGTGCCACAGGAAACGGGTAATTTCTCACGTATAAACTAGTGTCTAGTTTTTAAAGCTAGCAATTTACTCACCCCAAATTATCAAAACAATATTGAAAATCAAGTCAAAGTTAGGGGCTACAACTCACCTTGATTTGGTAAGTATAGGGTGAACGTCTAAGGAAAAAGATTCGTGGAAACAACAACGGTACATCGAATCAACATAGAGAATATAGGTTTTTGACCATAGAATCCGAATCTGATAAAATAATGCGGACGATGCATCAAGGTTTACTTAAAATACTTTGTTAAAAAAACGTTAGCGTATCCGTAATGTGGATGTTTTTGGTATATATCAATATTAAATATAATAAAACTATATATTTATATTTACGTAATATAAATAATTATAATTATCGCATTGTTCGCTTTTACCCAATAAAACTTAAATATTGGTATTAATAACCTTTTAAATTAATGATGAGCTTTAATCTGTTAATTATTCCCATTTCCCTAGGATCACACCATGCTAGTGCTTCCCCCACCACTGAAGCACCTTAACTGTCGGTTCTTAAATAAATACACAGTAAAAAACGTAAATAGTATTTTAATTATTTTCATGTTAACTATATGTTAATTTATCATTTAAATAATTTGTTTTGTGAAAAAATCTTATAAAAAATAGTATTTTCACAATTTATCCTAAGTATTATACTTTTTTATAAATTTTTATTGCATGACCCGTTAGTGTTTACAACACATTCTAAGTCATAGACTTTAATCAAAACTCATTCATATACATTTCCCCAAGTTTGATACATCAAAAATCCTTTACCGATCTAACCCTATAACGCAAAAAGTATTAATAAGTTCTCGTTTCATCAATAAGCTACAATAAAGCTTCCTTATAAGCCTCTAGTAAATTAAGTTGAACCACACCTAACTCAAGGAAATAAGCTCGTGATGTCGCTTTGGATGTAGTAACGCGGTTAAAAGCCCAAGCAAACCATATCGATTATAAGTTCGCCATTTGTTCCTTCAAACATAAGCTAGAAAATAAGCTAATATATATAAGCCGAAACAAAATAAGCTAAAATAAACACTCTCTCCTTATATTTTATTCATGGGCCGCTCCCAAAAAGTAATGCCTCATTAAGCTACTAACAATCAAAATCACTTTCCCAAAGCTTATTATATAAGCCAATACAAATAAGCTATAAACTAACATTTTATTATATAAAAATAACCAACACATCAACAAAACTATACTTTCCTTAATTTTTCTTTTATTAATTTTCAACCCTAAAGCATAACTTTTAGGTTTGTTAGGTAGTTCTAAAATCTGTTTTTAACAAAATAAAATTGTACACACAATGTTTTAGGCCATCAAGATGTCTTTAGAGTAATACAAGCTTACTTAAAAGATTTGAAGACTTCACAAAGATTGAACGTCTTCTTAGAAGATGAGCTCTACCTCATAACATGCCCAACATGGTTGTTTGTTTAACAAATACCCGAATGATACAAATGATCAAACCTTCAACAAATCTTTAAGAGTTCTTGATCAAAGATGAAAAATTTATGGATTTATATATGTGTGTGTGTGTTTCGTGGGTTTAGGAGAACAAGAGAGCAAAAGAAAAACTCAAATGTTAAGTGTGTGAGATATGAATGAGAAAATAAGATGTAAGATGGTATATATGCACAATTGCTTCACACACTAAGAGTGTGTATGTGTGTGTGTTTCGTGGAGTAGGACAAAGGGGAGAGGGGACCAAAATGATCTCCCAATCACAATTTAGCAAGGACAATAGCTAGTTGGAAATCTTGTCTTATTGTTTGAAATTCAAATTTGGCATCCAAGGTTCATAAGGGGGGTTTGTTTGGACGTGAGCAAGGGGAAGGGGGACCAAAATGGTTTCCAACATTCTAGTAAACTAGTGCTTCATGTTTGATTTAATTTCCAAGACTTCATGCATGCATAGGTTATTAGTTATATCCGGAATACGCAAATAACGAAAACGAATAACGACTTCACGAAAATTCCTGAAATTTTAAATATCAATTAAAAACATAAAAAAACGTGTCTACTGACGAAAGACTACGATGATTGAATGCATGGATCGCTTCCGGCAATGATTTTCAGTAAATAACGGAATAACTTCCCGGTTACCCGTAAAAATTAAACAAAACATTAACAATTCAAATTATCAAATGGAAACGGCTAAAATATTGATCGGAAATTTACGGGTTGTCACATCCTTTCCTTGTTAAAAGAGCTTTGTCCTCAAAGCTTAAGACGTAGCATTGGATTTCAGATTGGCGGGATATAGGTGTGGTATTCTAGATACGACAGAATTGGATCTTGTTAACCTTCGTGGTCTTTGGTGTGGAGTGCAGGCACAGATTCGCAGTATCTTACTTGATGGATATCGGCTGATATTGGTTGTCTGAACATAATCTTCAAAATATCCCTTGTTTAAGCTCCAGAATGCGTGCCTTTTAGTTAATCTTCACCAAGTACTCTATAATTACTGCAATTCTCAAATACAAACGATTAAGTAACAATTCTTTGCAATAATTATACAAAATGGGTTAATTACATGGGATAAATGATTGCTCATAAAAATATGACGCGTTATTTGATGTCATCTAATATCCTAACTTGAATTGAATTCTACTTGTCTCAAGTAGCCATTTTAGAAGTTTATGGAAAATGTATCCGTAAGGTTTTTATCGGTTATGCATTCTTTTGATCTTACAATGTATACAACAAACACCTCACGATATTGGTTGATGAAAACTACTCAATAATCACTCAACTAATCTATGTGGTACTGTAACTAATTCGATCAATTGCTCAGTCGTGACGAGTATTCTAATCATAGGCTTGGCAGGATTACAATCTCTACACTAGAGCTAAGGAGTAACAAGTTTATAAAGGTAAAATGGGTTTTTATTATAAGGCTTAGGGTTGATCATTCTACAATCTTTCACTAAAAGTACCACACCAACAAGGCAGCTGAAGCACACATACATGGCCGTAACGACGGAATAGACATGTGTGTTCGATCACATCCTTATTCGAGTTTAACCAAGGGTTAGGATGAAGAATGATATAGGGTAGGGATCTTCTAACTTTCACCAATAGTAATAAACCAACAAGGCAGCTGAGACATGCATACATGGCCGTAAGACAGGTTTAGACATGAATGCTCGTAAACATCCCTTATTGCGTAAAAACCATAGTTAATGATTGGGAAAGGAATAAAATTATTGTTAAATAAAAATTACGAAAAAAAAAAATAGATAGGTCCAAGTTATAAGTTGCTGACACTTTTATCTCGACCGTTACATGAAAATGACACTACTATAGACAAACGGGTACTTGATCATAGATTCAAAAACAAACTAACTAAGTTGGCGTTCCCTTAATGGTCAACTTCTCAATCATCTCATACTTTACATACTTTTACATGACAAGTGGCGATATCTAACACTTATACAATTACTTCTAATTGTGACTTATAAGTTTGTATCAATGAATAATCGATTCTTTATATAATTCCTTCGGTCTAAGCTTTTGCGAAACGATTATCTATAAACTTTCCTCTTCTTTTTTGTTGCCATTTTTCTAATTTTTTCAATTTTTTTAACACTACAATATACTACGAAACTCGGTGTAATTTCACCATCTTCACGATCATAATGACTCCGGATAATCCTTTGATAATTCTTCATTCTTCGGATCATACCAATGATTGTGTTGGTAGTAAAAATTCATGTGTTTGACTACTTTATAAATTCCCATTCTGCCAATGTGAAAATTATTCACAATCGTACCAAAGTTAGAAAATTGACACAAGGACTCGGGATATAATACTTTACACTTTTAAGCAACTAACAACTGATAAATGGACTTAATCTAACAGGGTGGGCTAAGGTGTAAAGGTTTGTAACGAAAACAAACAGGTTGGTGTGTGTGAATTCCTAAAGGATTCGGTTCTATGGTTTTTCTAGGGTATGCTTACTCTTAAAATGAGATGTAAAACAAAGGGTTTTTACGGGATTCTGTAAACTAACCCAGTGTAGTTAGTTAATAAACAACAGGTATAGGCCTTTTTTTGTGTGTATTCCTAACAAATTTACCAATTTTAAACAAGTTACTCCATTAACTCCATAGTCTTACTTATTTTTTGATCTCGAATAGATATACCAAGTCAAGTTCTAAAGTCTACAACATCACCGACACACTTATATTTTATGGAATTGGGGTAAACATTTGGAAACAGATAAGGTTAAATCCTCACAATATCTAATAAGGGTTATTGTGTGCAGGTTATGTATCGAGCAATTTCAGAAAAGTATGCTTGAATGTTTTTTAAATTTGCAGCATAATTTAAGCATTTTTTAATGTTGGATAAAAATAGGACAAGTATTACAATTCTATTCTCAATCCACCAACATTTAATGTATACAACGTCCTCTTTGTATAGTTAAAACATTAAAATCGAGAATTTATAAGAATTGTATTGAGAAACTCCCATGATTATTTTTGCTCGGTAGTTCCCTTGTTGAGTTTATGAGCAAGGATGTGTGTTGTAAATGCGTCTGTATTCCAGCATGACTACAATCACACATAGGATTCCAGATGATTGATACTTCACCAACTTCGTCGATCTCTTTGTATCGAGGTCCTGTGCAAAATATAGGAAAACGATGCATTCCTATCTTAGTACCTACAGTTAATTTAAACTAAACTAAATAATAAATACGGGCCAGTCTGCTAAATACGTTGTATCATGTTTCATGAATTACATACGTATTGCCAGAAATGACAATAAGTTTTATAGTGATATAAAAATTTGAGGACTAATTAAGTCCAGACCAATCCTTTAAGCCGTAGGGTATGGAGCGGATACGCCGTATTGATGTCTAGGAAGACAGACTCGATAAAAATAATAACAATCCAGGTTGTCTCCTAGGAAGCACTTTTCTTTCAGGCTAGTCTTTATGTTAGAATTTTCCTTGTCCTTTCATTCCATTCTCTGCACGCTAATGGCCGCGACATATGTGAGCCATTCCTTCATTGACGGGCACTTATTACTCAGGATTAATTTATTTATTTTTTTTTTTTAATTTTTGTTTATTTATTTTTTTTTTATTTATTATTTTTTTAATTATATAATTTTTTTTAATTTAATTATATCTATATTTTTTTTTTATTTACCTTTATTATTAAATTTTTTTTATAATAGATTTAATTTTTTTCTTTTTTGTATTTAATAAATAATATTTATTGTATTTCTTTATTTTATTAAATTTATTTTATTATATTTTTTTATTCTTTTATTTCTTTTTTATAAAATCAGGTCCTAGACTCAAAACTCCTTTGTAGAACCCCTTATGCTTTTGATATGAGTGCGAGATACCATTCATCTTATCCTCTTCACTTACCTTCAGTAATGGTGGGATCTTGTTGCATTGTTCATTAGTGTGGTGTTTAAACCTCGGATGTGATCGCACCATTTGGTAAGTTACACTTTCGTTACCATTGTAAATGGTAATCATTCAATCGAATCGTCTTGCTTTAATTCTAACTTCTCTTAAAAATGGTTCGCCAAAAATAACATCGCCTATTCCTTCATCACGATAAGCATCCATATCTTCTAAAACTACAAAATCCGTCACAACAAAAAAGGTTCCAACAAAAATAGGCACACAATCATTATAGCCTCCGTACAAATTATTCCCTTTGTACACTAATTTATCTTTCATTATAGAGTTATGAAACTTTTTGGACATCACATTGACGTACAATAACGGGAAGAAGTTGACGTGTATAAATTCGAATCCTATCATGAATGAAAACTTTAAGTTGTGGGCATAATCAATAGGGAATATTATTATTTTTAGCAATATACTAGGGTATTCATCAATTTCAAATTCCAAGTTCATCATCCCTAGTTCTAAATTCCTTTAATTACCTCACCTTCCTCAATTGTGGGCAATTAAATCTTAAACTTATCTCTCCTAAGCTCTAATGGTAAATTAAGATAGTTTATGTTCTATGTATCCCCAAAAGAGGAAATAGTCTAACTGATCATTTCAACACCATATATGTCTCGCATTAGCCTAGCTTCTAAATCAAGTTCCATTCCTTTTTTCTTTTAATACTTTACATGTTAGATCCTCTTAAATTAAACTACTTTGCAGGTTTAACACTTTTGAAAATTATTTTCTCTTCCCCAACTCTCAAAGTAATCTTCCTTTTGAAAACATCAATCTTGGCATGGGCGGTAGACAAAAATGTTCTTCCGAGGATCAAGGGCACTTTGATATCCTCGGGCATATCAAGAATTTTAAATCTACGAGGGAAAATTAAATTACTAATACCTACTAGCCGTTTTCAGCATTCCTTTTGATATTTCCAGGATTATTGCTAATTCAACTGGTCTAACGAGTGTGAGCTAATTCGCATAAACTTAGTTAAGGTAAGGTCGAGAGAGGCATGACACTACAACTGGCGCCTAGTTAGCAAGGCATTATTAATCAAACCATCTATTAATATGCATGGTATAGTGAAACTCCCTGGGTTCTTTCTCATTCGGGGTTAGGATTTATCGATATGTGAAGCTCCATATGAGTAAGCTTCCAAAAATTGCAATCCATATGATCCATTCTTTTCTTCACAGTAGCAATCATTCAAACGACTTGGAAATGGGAGTGTCGTTTGTTTTGTCTCGTACATCAGTGTACTATTATGTTCAGTTGATACGGCGTATTGGTGTGATCCAATATGGCGTATCGAGCTTGTATCAGCTTCAACAATAGTAGAGATCGACTTGACATGGTCTCTCGGGTTTTGGTTTAGGCGTGCCTTGGTTAAATCCTCATCTAGCGCCTCCCACTCTTACAAATATGTAGGAACCTTGCTCATTTGCCCGATTTGGATCTCCAATATTTTAATCGATGCTCCTTGGTTTCTAATGCCAGCATCCTTTGAAGCTCGGCTTTCTTTAATCAAATTGGAGTTTTCTTCATGTCTCTTTGCTGATTCACTCATAAACTTGCTTAGGGTTTCTTCCATAGATTGCCTTCGTTCTTGGTAACGAAGGGTTTGCGTTGTTCCTTTGGTAGAATCCTGGAGCAGTTGCTATATATCCCCCTCCTTGAAACGGTGCACCAAATTGAGTGTAGTAAGATTCTTTGAGGGTTTTCCCTTCTTCCTTGAGTGGGCAATCTTTGGTGTAGTGGGGACCTTTACATTTTTCACATCCTACTTGAGCAGCATCAACTTTTTCATTCACTTTCTTGATTTCTCTTCCAAGATTGTTGAGTTGTGCTTGTATTGCTGCTAATCCGTCAGAAGTTTCAGTACTTCTGGTCCTAGATGTTCCATTCTGCCATTTTTAAGAGTATTCAGCCATTTCTTGGATGGCTACCTTAGCATCAGCAGCAGTCTTCGATGGTATGGCTCCTCTTGAATCAAGAATTTGCCTAGTTGGAACGTCCAATCCATTATAGAACAAGACTACCTCCTGCATTTCTGTTAAATTGTGTTGAGGACACTTCATCAAGAGTTCTTTAAATCGCTCCCAAGCTTGATAGAGGTTTTCGTCTGGTTCTTACTAAAAGTTGTTGATCTCCTCCATTTTCTTTGTTGTACGAGCAGGTGGGCAATATTTGCTTAGAAACTTTGTCTTCAGATCTTCCCAAACTGCAATCGAACCAGATGGTTTATTTCTTAGCCAACGACTTGCTGCTCCAGTTAAGGACACAGGGAAGGCTCTAAGAATCACTTGGTCTATAGTTATATTAGGGATGTGTAATAAATCCACGATCTCAAGAACTTTCTCAATAAGTTCGTTTGCATCTTCATGATTTGAACCGCTAAAGGTGTTGTCACGTAGTTCCTTGAGAAATTGTCCTTTTAATTCAAAACTATCCTTGTCCCCGATCTTAGGCTTAGTAACTCCCGATCCATAGTCGGCTTGAGTTTTTACTCATGTATTGTTCCATTGTTTCCGCCATTGTTTCCGTAACTTCTTCCTCTGAATATTCTTCTTGGTTAGAAAATAGATCAAAATCAGGCGATCTCGATTCGTCAAGACTCAGTGTCTTAAAGTGCTTCCTAGATGATCGAAATTCTTGTTTTGGTTCTGGATCTTGAAAAGTGGCGTAAATAGTTAGTCATAGAACTTCTTTATCATGCACTACCTGAAACAAGGATAAACAATTCTTTTAGTAGATGGCTCAAGGAGAAGGTGAAAACCAGAATATACGGAAATTAAATTGAAAAAAAACCAGTAGATCTGTTTATTTTGAAAGTGAAATCCTATATTGGATAGGAAAGTTGAACGCTGTATCCAAATGGAAGTGGATACGCGTATCGGGTTTATCGACTAGAAATAGTGAATTATGAGTAAAAACAAATTAAATATGCAAACAATTAACACACACAAATAACAGAATTATTACACTAATCTAAATTATACTAAATCCAAAGGGTTAGATTTAGTTAATGTAAAAAACCAAAATATAAATAAAAATCAAGATTAAATTTTCACTCCTCCCGGCAGCGGGGCGCACAAAAACTTGATGTGCTCGTCGTTGTATGGTTTGTAAATTTGATTTCAAGTTTTAAATTTATATTTTGCCGACTTAACCAAAAACAACACTTTAACGGGCAGTGTACCAGGTCGGTGGGAGTTTCATCGTAAGTAGGGTGTCGATCACTAAGAGCGAGAAAGACTTTCAATTTATTAATACTTTGGTTTTTCTAATCTAAGTTAGTCTAATCTATGCGAAACCTATGTTAATCCTAAATCTAACGGATAAGGGGGTTTTCAGTCTGAGAGACTGGCACGGGTTTGGTGGTGACTAAAACCAATTCAATACACTAAAGCACACGCAAGCAAATTAACAGAAGATAAAAGAGCGGTCTAAACAAATATAAGAAAACTGTATTAACCATTATTAATCCAATCAGAACGTTGGGTTGTTTATTAATGCAATGATTACTTATCTCGAGGCGGCATATCATTCTTAAGACTTAGGCGTTACTTCTTCCTAAGACCTAGACACGTAGCATTCTGTCACAATTAAACGCATCCTCATTTACTGATTATAATCTATCTTAGGGATTAAAGCAATGGTGATCTTGTTAAACCCTAGCTCATAGAGACTTTACCCGCTTACTGCTTAATGGAAAATCTGAAAAAATGCTTAATGGTAATTCATACACTAGTAGTCCACTAACCAAGGCTTTACCAATTAATCAAGAACGTACTTATTGATCCCTGGGTCACCTACAGGTCCAACTAAGCTCACAATCTAAGGGCAAAGATAGGTCGTTATTTGTGATCCTATTGGTCTAGATGTATAAGTTGCTAATATGTGAGACTATCCGGCTCTTAGCCCTAGTCAAAAAGCACCGAAGTTGCAGTGCTATTAAATATGTAGGACTAGATAAGTTGAATGATAGGTCGCATACTTAAGCACGTAAACAAGTATAAATTGATAAACATTAACAAGCAATCAACGATAAATTAATCAATCGAGATAAACAAACCAAACATTTAGATCTTCATGATAATGGCTAATACCCGAAGGTATTAGCCTTCAAACGTCATAATCAATACAAGAGTAATAATTTAGCCAAGGTAAACTAACCGAGTTAACGAATGATACCAAAAACTGTGAATGTTTACAAGAGTATATGAGATTAACCAGTTAGTTTCCTATTGAATTAATCATGTTGCAAGACCTCTTATGCTTTTCTTCTCCTCTGAAAATTGACTTTTGTGGTTTAGTATCAAAAAATATGATTTAGCACACTTAAAACTCGTTTTTGAGTTTTCTATTTACAGGGTCTGGAATATGGTCGATACGGCATATCCAAAGTCTTGGATACCACGTATCGAGGGTTTCTTGGAGTAGGTACCACGTTTGATATCTTCAAGAATATTTTATTTCCATATGGCTTGAATACGGTGTATTGGTCATTCCTGGATACGACGTATTGGATCTTCTTTCCTTCGTGGTCTTTGGTGAGTGCAGGCACATATACGTTGTATCTTCCTTGATGGATATGGCGGATTGGTTGTCAGAACAATAATCTTCAAAATATCCTCGTTTAAGCTCTAGAATGCGTGCTTTTTAGTTAATATTCACCAAGTACTCCATAATTATTGCAATTCTCAAATACAAACGATTAAATAACAATTCTTTGCAATAACTTTAACAAAATGGGTTAAATTACATGGGATAAATATGTTTATAAAAATAGACGTTTTTTGATGTCATCAATGAATCATCGTCATGCACTACTGAATAGAGGATAACATACGTAGGTGGAGAAAGAAAACACATATTTACGGAAATTTTAAAAACATGGGGGGGGGTGTTTGGTTTTGAAATGCGAAAAACCAGTTCTGTTACTGTATCAGACGATCAATACGCCGTATTTAATTGATTTGAATACGCCGTATCAATCTATTGAATGGATACGCTGTATTGGATAAGAAATTTAGATACGCCGTATCAAATGGAAGTGGATACGCCGTATTAGGTTATCGACCAGAACAGTGTATAAAAAACAATTTAAAACACACACACAAATAAATAAATAAATATACAAGCAAATACACAAATATACATAATTTTACAAAATTTTACACTAATCTAAATTACACTAATTAATCTAAATTACAATAATCCTAAGGGTTAGATCTAATCTAATGTTAAGAACCAAAATATCAAATAAAAGTCAAGATTAAAATTTCACTCCCCGACAGCGGCACCAAAAACTTGATAGTGTCGTCGTGTAGGTGTATTTTATGATAGTTCAAGTTTTAAATTTATATTTTGCCGACTTTACCTAAAACAACACATTAACGGGCAGTGTACCCGATCAGATGAAGTTTCGTGGTAAGTTGCGAGTCGATCACTAAGAGCGAGAACTAATCTTTTATTTTATCAATATTTTGGTTAACTAAACTATGTTAATTCTATTATATGTTAAACCTATGATAAACCTAGTTAATCCTAATTCTAACGGATAAATTTAAGAGACAATAACACATGCAAGCAAACAGACAAAATATAGAAGAGAGATCTAGCCAAATATAAGAAAACTATATTAACCATGATTAATCCGATTAGAACGTTGGTTTGTTTATTTAGTGCAATGATTACTTATCTCGAGGCGGCATATCACTCTTAAACTTAGGCGTTACTTCTTCCTAAGACCTAGACACGTAGAATTCTATCACAATTAAACGCATCCGCATAAAGCATCCTATTTGCTGATTATAATCTATCTTAGGGATTAAAGCAATGGTGATCTTGTTAAACCCTAGCTCATATAGACTTTTTCCACTTACTGCTTAATGGCAATTTACATACTAGTAGTTCACTGGCCAAGTCTTTACCAATTGATTAAGAACGTACTCGTTGATCCCAAGGGTCACCTGCCGGTCCAACTAAGCTCACTAATCTAAAGGCGAAGATAGGTCATTATTTGTGATCCTATTGGTCTAGATATATAAATCACTATATGGAGAGTCATCCCGACATCTAGCTAACATAGTCGGTATCACTAGATCCAGTTGAATGATAGGTCGCATACAAAAGCACATAAACAAGTATAAATTGATAAACATAAACAAGCAATCAACGATAAATTAAGCATTTGAGATAAACAAACCAAACATTCAAATCTTCATAATAATGGCTAATACCCAAGGATATTAGCCCTCAAATGTCATAATCAATACAAGAGTAATAATTCAACCAAGGTAAACTAACCGAGTTAAATGAATGATACCAAAAATCAAACGATTACTAAAGTATAGGAGATAAAAAAAGTGTTTCCTATGAAATGAGTAGCTTTGCTTGACCTCTTCTGCTCTTCTTGTCTTCTGAAAATCAACCTTTGTGGTTAAGGTATCGAAAATATGATCAAGCACACTGAAAACCCGTTTTTAGGTTTTCTATTTATAGATTCTAGAATTTTGTCGATACGACGTATCAAGTGACTTGGATACGGCGTATCAGGGATTTCTTATAGTAGGGACTACGTTCGATATCTTCTAGAATATTTTATTACTTTAAATTGAATACGGTGTAGGGAGTCTCCTGGATACGGAGTATTGGTCTTTGAATCTTCGTGGTTTCTTGTGAAGTGCAGGCACAGATACGCCGTATCTTCCTTGATGGATACGGCGTATAGGATGTCAGAACAGTAATCTTTAAATGTCTTTGTTTAAGCTCCAGAATGCGTGCCTTTTTGCTAATCTTTACCAAGTAATCCATAATTATTGCAATTCTAAAATACAAACGATTATGTAAAAATTCTTGCAATAATCATACAAAATAGGTTATTTACATGGGATAAATGATGCTATCTGATGTCATCAGCATCAATGGCAAGAAATATATTCTAGTAATCGTCAATGATTATTCTCAATACACATGGGTATACTTTCTTCGTACCAAAGATGAGGCTCCAGATATGATTATCAATTTCATTAATCAAGTTCACGTAATATAAAGTCTCAAATTCTGAAGATCTGAACGAATAATGGTACTGAGTTCAAGAATGAGAAATTGCAATCATTTTATGCAAAGCTAGGCATTGTTCATCATACTTCAATAGCTCGAACACCTCAACAAAATGGTGTTGTTGAACGTAGAAAGCGTACACTTGTCGAGGTTGCACGCACAATGCTTATCTTTTCAAAAACTTTATAATTTATTTGGGCTGAAGTTATTGCTTTTGCTTGCTTTACTTAGAATCGCTCTATTGTACACACTCAGTACAACAAGACTCCTTATGAGCTGATTTGAGGGAGAAAACCCAATGCTCAATACTTTCATGTGTTTGGATCTCTTTGTAATCCAACAAATGATCATGATGATCTTGGAAAAATAAAACCAAAGGCTGACATTAGTATCTTTATTGGTTATTCTGAGTTACCAAGAGGTTTTCATATATACAACCATCAAACCAAAAAGATAACGGAAACAATTCATGTCAAATTTGATGAACTCACAGCTATGGCTTCTAAATGCAACAATTCAGGACCCGGTCTAAAATGCTCGAATTTTCAAGATTCATCAGACGAAATGAATGAAATTCCATCACATCAAGACTTGGATAACTTGTTTGGTCCTCTGTATGAAGAATATTATACGCCGCGTACTTCCGAAGTATCAAATAATTCCGCCGCAAATACTCTCGATGTTGAAGACACTCCATCACCGTCTTCAATCATTGTTGAAGATAGTGATGCTCCGCAAATAGTAACTTCTTTAGAAGAACCAATCATACAAGAATCATCAACTCTAGTCTTGGAAACTCATTCTAATGAACAAATTCAATAAGACGTTGTAGAACTTCATGGGAATGCTATTATGCATTCTTTTAAAAATCATGAGTTCGAAGAAGCTGAGTCATCTTCAAACTATAAGGACGCGTCAAACATGCACGAGTTCCATTAATAACATTGCTACACTAATAAGTGGACTAAGAATCATCCAATTGAACAAGTGATCAGTGACCCTTCAAAGCCAGTTCAAACAAGAAATGAACTCCATACCGATGCAGAGTTGTGTATGTACGCACTCACAGTAAGTCTTACTGAACCCAAAAACATCAAGGAAGCTATGCTTGATCATAGCTGGATTAAATCCATGCAAGATGAACTAAATCAATTCAAACGATTAGATGTGTGGGAACTTGTTCCATTACCTTAAGGCAGACTTGCAATCAAGGTTAAATGGCTTTGGAAAAACAAGACGTATGCTGAAAACACGATTATTCGGAACAAATCACGTCTCGTTGCAAAGGGTTATAGTCAACAAGAAGGAATAGACTTTGAGGATTTGTTTGCTCCCGTAGCACAACTAGAAGCTGTTCGCATGTTTGTGGCTTACGCGACTCACAAGAACTTTACACTATACCAGATGGATGTGAAGACTACATTCCTGAACAGTCCATTAAAAGAAGAAGTTTTTGTAAGTCGTCCTGATGGATTTGTAGATCCAGACTTTCCTAACCACGTTTATCATCTTAAGAAAGCTCTATACGGTCTCAAACAAGCCCCTCGAGCATGGTATGACAAGCTTTCTTCCTTCTTGCTTGAACACCATTTCACAAAAGGTATTTTTGATCCAACATTGTTTACACGAAGACACGAGGAGGACATTTTATTAGTTCAAATATATGTCGATGACATTATTTTTGGTTTTACAAATCCAGTTTTCTCAAACCGATTTGCAAAACTAATGAAAGATAACTTTGAAATGTCAATGATGGGTGAGATGAAGTTCTTTCTAAGACTTCAAATTCATCAATCCCCTCATGGAATCTTCATAAAACAATCACAATACACTATGGATCTTCTTAGAAAACACGGGATGGAAAATGTGATACTATTAAGACACCAATGGCTACTGCCAAAATTGATGCAGATTTACAGGGTACTCCAACTGATCAAACTAAATACCATAGTATGATTGGAGGACTCGTGTATCTCACTGCAAGTCGACCAGATATTGCATTTGCAACATTTGTATATGCACGTTATCAGGCACGACCAACTGAGAAACACCTCAAAGAGGTCAAAATGATCTTTCGGTACCTCAAACAATCCATTAACAAGGGATTGTGATACTCGAAGGATTCTAGATTTGAGCTAATTGCGTATTTAGATGCAGATTTATCAGGGTGCCTTGATGATTATAAAAGCACATCTGGAGGACTTCAGTTTCTGGGAGACAAGCTAGTCAGCTGGTCGTCGAAAAAGCAGCGGTGTACAGCTATGTCAACTGCGGAAGCTGAGCATGTATCTTTGTCATCATGATGCGCACAAGTCATATAAATGAGAATGCAACTGCTTGATTATGGATATCGATACAACAAGATTCCGATGTACTGTGACTCAAAAAGTGAAATTGCCATTTCATGCAATCTGGTACAACATTCACGTATAAAACACATTAACATCCATTATTATTTTATCAAGGAGCATGTTGAAAAGGTACAATTGAACTTTACTTTGTAAGGACGGAATTCCAACTTGCTGATCTATTTACTAAAGCTCTTCCATGAGAAATGTTTGAGTATTTAGTTCACAGGATTGGTATGCGATGTATGACTCTAACTGAGTTGGAACGTCTCGCAAAGTTATCATCTTGAATGAAAGATCATACATCAAAAACTTTTGTAAATACGTTACGAAAACAAAATACAAAATTGAAAAATTCAACACAACAAAAATATTTTTCTCAAAAATGAAAAACAAATAAAAATTTGCAAAATACAAAAACACAAAAAATATAATTTAAATGATACAAACATATATCTTCTTTGTATTTATCAGTTTCATGATATTGTTTTCACAAAAAATAGTTCTTTCGATGCTAAAATGTATCATGAACTAAGGGGAAGTAAATGATTCATAAAATGATCCTCAAATGCTAAAATATGTGTTTTGTAATCATAATCCATTCACAAAATGAGGTTTTCAAGTAGAACATCTTTCAAAACTCATCAATTTTGAAAAATTCAAGTGTGAAAAAATAGAAAAAAGTAATTTATTCGAGAGGGAGTTATGAAATTCTTGATTTTCAAAATCTTCTCAAAAGAATATTCAAAACTGCAAAATTAACTATCTCTCAATAAGTTCTTTAATTAGATATCTTATTGACGGAGAGTTATAAATTTTTTAGTCACTTCATCATTAGAAAATAAAAATGTGTTCTTAAAAGCAAAAATAACTTCTTTTTGAACAAATTTTCTATCAAAAGAAAATTTTCAAATGGATATTTGTTCGAGGGGGAGTTATGAAATTTTTTAGTAGTAAAAACGGGAACTTAACTGTGAAATAATTCAAAAAGGATTTGTTGTGAAAATAGGTCTAACTCTAAGGGGGAGTTATGAAATTTTTTATGGGTTATTAATGCTTACGAAAATAAGTAGAGGGACTAAAAGTGCCAAAATGCAAAAGATTGTTTCATATGGGCTATTAATGCTTACGAAAGTAAGTAGAGGGACTAAAAATGTCAACAATGCAAAGTTATGTCGGAAGTATAAAAGGAACGGGTGTCATACGTAACCTCTTACTTTCGTAACACACACAGTAACTACTTTCGTAAATCCTTTGCAAAGTTTGAGCTTTCGTAACTATGAAAACAACGATCCAACTCATTTTGTCAGTTATCAGCGATAATCAAATGTAAGAAACATGATCTATTTGATTTCTTTTATGATTAACTGCTTTAGTTGATTGTTAACATAGGTTTTGTATAGATCTATAGTTTTGTAAAAATAAAAGTGGTTGAATTGAGAAATTGATTGAGGAAAAACGCTGTACAGTATCTTAGAACATGATTGATATGAATTGATCACTGATAACATCATTTGTGGACTAAAATCATGAGGTTTCGTAACCATGATGGTTTCTTACACTTGAACTTTTGCTTTCTAACATAAGAATAGACTTAAACATTGGATAAAATGATAATAATAAGCGGAAAATCAAAACAAGTCTTTCAGATTATCATTTTGATTGATTAATTATGTTTTACGAAAGTGATGGTTTCAGGTTTCGGTTTCGTAAGGGTTTATAAAAATAGTTTCGTAAACAGTATTGGACCAGTCACAAATGGTTTCGTAAAGGTTATTGGGCCAACAAATGGGTTTCGTAAGACAAACCTGGGCTTTCGGTTTGGGTTTCGAAAAACAACCTTAATGGGCTAATTTTTTTACGAATACTCATATGGGCTTAATCGTTAAACAAAATGACATTTTATGAAAAACCAATGATAAATTGAGTTATAAAACCATATTCCTATATTGGTAACTAGGCCAAATGGTGAAGATTGTGTTCGGTTTTGACCTTTTCTTGAATTTAACAGGATGAGGATTGAGCAATCTACTGACCATTCAAATATCGTATATAAAAATATGTTTTGCATAGCTAAATTTTTCATTCAATGATCAATGGTTCAAATGATTTAAGGAAAATGTATAAACATGGTGATTTAACTGTCTGTGATCATAGCTTCTCATGTCTCAACAAAGTTAAATTTCAAAGTTTTGAAAAGATTGTTTCAAAAAACCGTTCAAAAATGGTATATGACTAACTGTGTACTCAATTGGGTAACTGGTCTAAGTCATGTCCGGTTTTGGTCATTTTCTGCATTGAACAGAATGAGGAGTGAGTGGCTTAGTGAGCATCCAATTGTTGTTACATTAGTCTGGTTATATAATCATTGTTTTCAAACATGTTTGGCAAACTTGTGACTTTGGAAATGTTATCTCATATTTCTATCAAAAAGACGTATCTTTGTGTCAGAAAGTGGTACTCTTTTACTGAAACGATTTCTATGAGCATATAAAGTTATACTCTTTGATTTCTTAAACATCAATGGTTGTCACATATGTGTTTTTGCTAAATTGGTATTTTCAAAATCAGAGTATAACTTTATTATTCTTGAAAGAGTATCATTTCACAAATGCTTTTTGGTGAAGAAACTTAAAATGGAAAGAGAGATAAAATCCATACGCGAAAAAGCAAATCTAAGTATGCTCGAAAAAGAAATGCCAGAGCATACAAAATAAGATCAAAAGAAAAAGGCGAATAAAGCGTATGGCATGTGCCCGAAAAAGCAAGAATTGGCACATGGAAAGAAAATGATCAGAATATGCTCAAAAAGAATTGCCAGAGCATATAAAAACAGACAGGGTGGAAAGAGACAAAAATGTTATATAAATGTGTATTACATAAACTTTATTTCATTTCACTAATCACTTCATGTTATCATACAGTATTCCACATGGCTCAACAAATCATTCCAGCTGCTTAACTTGTCCCCAAATTTCAAGGCATTAGGAGATGCAACAATTATGTTGTGCTCCAAAGTATCCCATGCTCACCAGAATGCAAGATAGTGGGACAGATCTTACTTGATCATCCATTGAGTTGTGCTCTTACTGCTACTGTTGATGTTCCAGCTGTGTACCTACAATAATTCTGGAAGACAGTTAGCAAGGTGCCTGACACCAAGGATACTATCAGATTCAAGCTGGACATACAATAGATTGTGTATACTGTTGATATGTTTCGTGATACTCTTAAACTACCACTGGAAACTCTAAACAATCCATTCATCGCACCAGTCAACATTGAGGTTATTCAATCTTTCATGCAGAGGGTTGGCTATCAAGGTGTTGTTGATAAACAATGTTGAGTGCCTTCTTTATGAAGTTTCTTGCTCAACCATGGCAAACAATGTTCAAGGTGTTCAATCGTTGCTTGACTACAAGAACACCAGGACATGATCAAACAAAGATCAACATTCTACAACTTTTTCATGTCGTGGTCAACCGAACAAATGTTGATTATGCTGCTCTTCTCTGGTGGGATTTCATTAACTATGTTTTTCAGAAGAAGGATGTCATTCAATATCCCCGCTTCACCAAGCTTATAATTGCTGATTTGATGAAGAAGTATCCATCCATTCTTGAAAGACTTGACGATGATTATCATACCCTTAGCTAATTAATTAAAGTCTTCTTTAAAGTTTTGACATATAATTTTAAACAAGGGTAATATAGTAAACTTGATCAAACTTTCCTATCTATTTTTAGTAGTGGACAATTAAATTGGGACATCCCAAAAAGGAAACGTGGACAATAAAAATGGGACGGAAGGAGTATTTCAGAAGAAGGATGTTATCCAGTACCCTCGCTTTACCAAGCTCATAATTGCTGACTTGATGAAGAAATATCCATCCATTTCTCTGAGATTTAAAGAGGATTATCATTCCATCAAGGATGATATTCCATTGGTGTGTATTTATACTACGGGGAATGTGACAGTTCAAAGGATGCTGATTCCAGATGCATTCTTAACTGAGGAAATCCATGCAACTGATGACTATAAGGAGTATGAGACGGTGTTTGTGAACGTAGTTGTTCCAATGAATCAACCACAACCGGTTGTTTCTACCCAAGGAACACATAGGACTACACCTAGAGCCCATAGGACACCTACCTTTACTGATGCTAGTCCTCATGGGAAGAAGAGGAAGCAAAGTGCTAGAAAGACAAGTTCACCACAAAAATCACTTAAAGTAACTATCAAACAAAAGCAGGTGGTCGAAGGTGAAAAAGATGAAGAATCATATGTTGATAAGTTTGCTGCTTCTATACTTCATGATGATGTTGATGATTACGGAGATAGGATAGAGTCCGAGAGTCATAAGGAACATCCAAAAGTTATTGATTATGATGATGAAAATAAGGAAGAGAAGAAAGATGAGAAGAAAGATGATGAGATAGGTAGTTTAGAGAATAGGATTGAGAAGATGCAGACACCAATTCCTACAATATCTAGATCCCCTAGGATAAACTTATCTTTAAATAAGACATTTGTTCAAGAATTGATGAATACTGTATCACCCTCAACTGCCACTACATCTAAAGATCCACACAAGAAAAGACGCATTTCCAAAAAGTAGATTCATCTTCCAGGAGTGCTTCGCTGGATGTGCAGGCGGCAAGGATATATGATCAGGGACATGGAAAGAAAATGTGTGACAACTGACGAATTCTAGAAAGTTCATGGAAAAGTTGATTAAGTTCTCCATGAAATTGTACCTCAACTTGCTAAAAGAGCCACCAATGATTTGATTGAAGGAAATTTGAACAGAGTTGTGGCCGACGCCATTATTCAAGAGCGAGATGCTTTTCAGTCTAAAGTACTTGCTCTTATTCCTAAAGAATTTGATGCACAAGCACCCCAGATCATAGAAGAACTTTTCAAAAATTATGTACAGAACACCGTTATTCAAGTTCATCCTACTACAACTACTTCAATTGATACAACTTCATCAACTGATCTTCAACAACAATTGTATTTGAAAGTGAAGTCCAATCTTCTAGATCAGGCTAATGATCCAGCATTGTGGGATGTACTAAAGTGTAAGTTTGAAAAGTCTTCCACCTCTAATACTTCTTGCAGTGATGATGATTTTCACTCACAACATCATGATAACCATCAAGACGATGATGCTCCTCCTGAGTGGGAGAAAAGAGTGAAAAGACATAAGACATCAAAAAGTTTAAAGTCTGCAAGGGGTTCTGCATCAAAAAGATTAGCCAAAGAATCTACAACTTATGTAACCAAGCAACAACAACATCAACAACAAGAATGGGATGCATGGGAAGAGGAAACATTTATTGATGAAGATAAGGTAATTTCTGAAGATGAAACACCTAAGCTAATCACAAAATTTCAAAAGTTTGATAAGCGTGTTCCAACTATCTTTGATCGTGCATGAATGGAGGCTACACTGAATGATATGCTGAGTAATCAATTTAGAAATGTTAAAGAGTACGCCTATCATTTGGAACAAGCAACAAACTTTATGGAGAATCGGATAGTTTGGGAAAGCAGACAAGAGGACATAAGACGATCAATACCAAAACCTCTCGTTTTCTATGGACCACAAAGGAATCTAAATTAACCTCCAAGGTATTTATACAACAAAGATCTATTTTTTCTAAAGAATGGAAATATTGAGGAGAAGAAGTATATTCTTTCACTCCACAAGATACACGCAGAACTATTTCCAAAAGCTGATCTAGAAGAAAAGATGAATCGTTGGGTTCATAAAGAGTTTAAGAATTTTAATGAAGATGTACGGTTGTCAATTCAACATTGGAAAGATTCATGGCATAAGAGAGTGTACAAGCAAAATCAAAGAAAAGTCATAGACAATCTAGAAGACTATTTCTCCAATCACAGGATTATAGAAGTTGTCAGAATTATTATTGATCAACTATATGGTTTGGACTTTATGGAACAAATACTTATGATGAGAGAAAATGATAAGTCAGATAGTTTTTATGAAGCTGACTTCAAGTATCTGAACAAAAATGATATTGAAGACTTGTATTATCTCTGTCAGAACAAGAAGGTCAATTATCGTGAAACCAAGTTGATGAATTCCTTAATAACGTTCATCAGAAGTCGTGTGATTTGGGAGAGAGTTTATGATTTCCAGTTAAGTATAGAAAGCTACCAGATAAAGGTAAACTTAACCGCACCAACATTAACATTCCCTGGTATTGAAGCACATAAACCGTACTCAATAGTAGACAAGCCAACTACGGGTTTGATTTACTTAAACACCAAAGATGAGAAACGAGTTATGTATTTGATGAAGATTGTTGAATTTTATGATGCTACGTTGGAAAGAGTCTTAAATGAAGTAAAGCTAAGGATCTTTTAAAGTCAGTTTTGGAATAAACCACCTCGGCTAGGTAAATTAGATCTTGACATAATGAGAGCATTCGAAAGAGAAATATCCATGCGTCTAAGTTACCGACAGCAAATGAAAAGGTGGGAATCGTTTGTGAATGGAAGACCAATTTTGTCGACGATGAAGCGCCTTTAATAATCAACCCTTAGAAGGAGACTATTAAGTTCAAGAAAAGTGTTTATTATTAAACGAATTGGTCTTTGTATAGTTTTGTTTAGTTTATAGTTTTATTAGTAAGTATAATGTAATAAAGTCTATCTTGGTCAAAGTTAAGTAAAGTTGACCAAGGTTTGACTAGAGTTAGGAAAATAGAATAGGAACAAAAGTAGGAATAAATACCTATCTAGGAGGGGTATTTATACAAGTCTTTACATTTGTAACATCACTTCTCCCTCCCATTTCTATTTTCTCTTTTAATGAAAACTTTCAAAATAATGAAAAATACTCTCTAGCTCCTCTCCTCTAATTCTATAACTTTCGTATGATACTATAGTGCAAACATGAAATATAACAGGATCCAAATGGGACTCCAATTGACCCAACTCATTATTGAGGTATGGTCGGCTCCCTAATGTACCTCACATCCAATCGCCTTGACTTAGTGTTTGCCGTCTGCATATGTGCCCGGTATCAGGTAAAGCCTACCGAAAAGCACTTAGGTGCGGTTAAACGGGTCTTTTGATACCTCAAAGGAACTATTAATATGGGTTTTTGGTATCCGAAGGACATAGGATTTGATCTAACGACTTTTGTAGATGCTGACCATGCAGGTTGCCAAGACTCAAGGAAAAGTACATCGGGTAGTGCATAGTTTTTGGGTGAAAAGCTAGTAAGCTGGTCGTCTAAAAAGAAAAAGTGTACTGCAATATCCACAACTAAAGCTGAATATGTCTCCTTGTCCGGTTGTTGTGCACAGATCCTATGGATGCGGTCTTAGTTAACTGACTACGGATTTGACTACAACAATATTCCTTTGTACTGCGACTCACGGAGTGGCATTGCCTTATCTTGCAACTCCGTGTAACACTCAAGGATGAAACACATTGTTGTCAGATACCATTTTATCAAGGAACAATTTGAAAATGAGATTATTGAACTCTACTTTGTCAAGACTGCTTATCAGTTGGCGGATATATTCATTAAAGCACTAGCGAGAGAACGCTTCAAATTTCTGGTCAAACGCCTAGGCATGCAAAGCGTTACGCCTGAAGAGCTGAAACATCTTTCAGAGTTAGACGAAGACGAAGAGTAATTTTGATTACTACTTCATGTATCACATGTACTATATGTAGAATAGATTATAAAAACAAAAACAATAAAAAGATTTTCATTTTTCAAAAACAAAATAAAATAATATAAAACCCAAAAAGAAAAATACAAAATCAGAAAATTACAAAAAAATCCAAAAAACAATCTTCTCGACATGTCTTTTAGAATCCATAATATCTACGACCTTAGAAATGTTATTTAATAATGACACAGGATTGTAGATAAAGTTCGACTGAAAGTTTAAAACATTTTAAAACATGTCTTCTCAAATTTTCTTATGGTTTGTTATCATATATCAGATAACAAACGGTTCTCAAAGAAAAGGAAAATGTACGCGTTAATGCATTTATCCTTAACAATGAAAAGAGAAATCTTTTAGGTCTTGAGTTTATAAACCATAACATTCTATGTTTTGAATCTCAAAAAATGGCTTGTGTATATTTTGCTACACAACCCGAGCTTTCTAAATAAGATAAGTGTACGCGTCAGTGCATTTATTTTTAAAACAAAGAGAAATCTTTGTTGACCCGAGCAATTTTACTCAAAATATGTTTTTATCAAACATGTTCGGGTCAATCAAGTTTTCAAATGCTGAAAATTAATTCAGAATCTATTTTGTCATTTAATGGAAAAATATTTTCAAGAAATTTAGAACGCTCGAACAAATTTAAGAAATCTTTAAATAGACTGCGGGTCTTTGTTCGAGGGGGAGAACGAGCTTTTATATGAAAATTTCCAAAAATGTTCAAATTTTTTTATTAGAATAAGTTTCATAATCAGGAAAAACGATCACCAAAATTCGAACACTCAAACAAATTCTACACCTCTTTAAATAGAAAACGGGTATTTGTTTAATGGGGAGAACGTGCTTTCAAAGGAAATTAATTTTTCAAAAAGTGATGTGAAAAATAAATCGGGAAAAGTGTTAAAACTTTTAACGGGCCATTATTTGAGGGGGAGTTAACAAGTTTAACACCGTGAGTAGTTTTGCCAAATAGGTTTAAACTTAAGGGTAATTAGTGTAACTTTTAAAAGTTTACCATCTTTAGTACCTAAAATGCAAAATAGTTTCATATTAAGATGTAAAGGGTATTGCATAAACTTTAGGCTTAGTTTAATAGAGGTTAAAAAGTCTAGGGACTTAACTTGCTAAAAACCAAGACCCCTCCCTTATACCCTCCAATAACCGAACCATTCCTCACACTCTACACACTTCACCAAAAAAAAATCTTCCTTCCCTTTTGCTTGCTAAAATCGGCTAACACCCTACACCAACAAGAGTTTGTTTTTGATCAAAAGTTAAAACACGAAAGTCATTCGTAATCATCTTCTTGTATTAATTGTTCAATGAATTATTTCATCTCTCCGCATTTCTAGAAAAATCAAACTTTCTTGATTTAGAGTTCATAAAAAATGAAAGTGTTTTAATGTTGAAATTTCCATAGGGCTTTTGTTTGTTATGATGTTAATAGACTAGTGTTAACTCAATTTTAATTGTATCATCAATTTGATTGATTAAAAAAGGTTGTTTGGTTCGATACTATGAACTGAACCTAAGGGTGTTCATATTTTGATTATTTGTGTAATTTAGGTTTGTGTATACTAGCTTAGAATCACTAGTTAATCATCTTAGATTAATAAAGGTTTAATCTTTAAGCTAAATACATAAAATTGCTAGAGTTTTTTTATGGTGATCACAAAGTGTTTGATGAAATGTTTGTGAAGGTTTTATGATTATTGTGGCTCGATCAAGGCTTGAATATTGCTCGAAAAATAAGTGTTTGAAGCCTGGGGGTCGGTTGGACTTAACCCACCAAACCACCCATGGGTCGGTCCCCATAGGCTCCACCGAACTACCAAGGGTCGGTCCCCATGGTTTCACCGAACCACCACATGTTTGGACTCGGTCTCCACCGAACCACCATGTCGGTCGGTTAGTGCGTACCACCGAACCACCACAAGGTGGTCGGTCTCCACCAAACCTCATTATGGATCAGTTAAACACCACTGAACCACCGAACCACAATTAGGCCGATTAAAGCCCATCGAATCTCAATTGGATCGGTTAAAGCCCACCGAACCACAATTGGTCTGGTTAAAGCCCACTGAACCACAAGTTGGGCCGGTTAATGAGCCAACAGAACCACTTTATTAGGCCGGTTTAAAGGCCCACCGAACCTTGACCCGGGTTGAATTTGGTTTGACTTGCGTCTTGTGTTGACCAATCTTTGATATTTTCTAAACATTTCTTATTAAACACTAAAGGTTCAAAATTTCAAATATCAAAAACAAAAAGGTTTTAAAATAATTCAAAGAGTTCAAAGTAAAAAGTGTATAAAACTTAATAAAATTTTCAAAGTGTTAATGTTTTTGTCAAAATCACGAAAAATGAACAAAATTATTAAATAAGTTTAATACGGGTATAAATAATCGTGTAAATTATACGATTGTCATGTACCTCATAAACTTAATCTCATAAACCTCAAACTTAGATAATTAGATCCTTGACTTAGTTTGACCAAGTCTATGAACTTTGACTGTTGACTTTGACTTTGTCGTTGACCGTTGACCATTGACTTTGACCATTGACCATGTTTGACTTTCTTAATCCCATGCTTAATAAGTTCTTTTAATATGAAATTGATTGTGCTTTCACGTGATTGAATACATGCTCTATCTGTTATCTGTGAAAATATCATACATAGTTTAACAAGCATTTCTATATCAAAAGACGCTCCAGCGATCTAAGTTGCATCCGGTCTAGGGTATTCTCTTACATTGTTAGCATCGTTTGGGTTGCATCTGTTTGAAAGTATTCGAAAACCATCGTTAGCAAGTTAGTGACCATCTATTTTAGATATAAGAGTACGTAGATTTAAACTATCTTTCTCATTTAAATGTGTTACTATTGGATATATCTCTTGTAAATTTCACCATAGTGCACTAGGGTATTATTCATAATACTCATGCGTTAATCTTCGGATTTCACCCACTAGTGAAGTGGATTACTATACTAGTACTTGTACTACGTGTGGTATTCCCGAGGCACTTAATCTTTCGAGATATTTTCCAAAAATAATAATAGTGATGTGTATTCATTTTATAAACTTTATTGCTACATATTTTTACACATCATTATCTATTGATTTTAATTAACACAATGCCTTTGCAAAATGAATTTCCAAGACAAAAAGTTCTTTTGAGTCTACATTGAAATGATTTGACTAAGAATTGCTGATAAATTAAGATGGCTATTAGGACTAGTTATCACCTAAAAGCTGATAATGTATCGCTTTAGCAAATCAG
Source organism: Tanacetum coccineum (assembly GCA_026074375.1). NCBI lineage: Eukaryota > Viridiplantae > Streptophyta > Magnoliopsida > Asterales > Asteraceae > Tanacetum > Tanacetum coccineum. Next base: position 27,592 of record BQNB010001419.1, on the reverse strand, counting down.
TGTATCTTCGGGGCTTAAGGTCACTTTTCAAGAAGGACAACTCATTCTTATGCGAATCAATTGTTTTTGAAAATTTTCTACTCACGTAACAAATGATGCTATTTCTCTAAATATTGGTTAAGATGAACATTTTAAAGCATGAGAAAATTTAAAATTCTCGTTTCCATCGATTATTTTTTAGAAATAGTATGCTAAAACTTAATTTTAAGTGAGGATAACTAAAACACAGAACGAGAGATAAAAATTGTATGTGAAAAGAAAAGAGAATACGTCGTGTGTCAGCAAAAAATAAAGGCACGTGAGAAAGAAAAATGACATAAGTGTGAACAAAAAGAAATGCTCGTTCATACAAAACAGATAGAGAGAATAAAAACAGAAATTGAAATAAATGTGCTTAAGTTTGTATTCACGTGAAACTAATCAAATTGAATCTTATTCTCAGAATCCAACATGTCAAGAAAAAATCCACGTGCAGTAATTGTTTATGAACAACCAAGTGCTAACAAGCTAAAGATGACAAAAAACAATAGTGTGTCGCTTTAGATACAAACATCACCGATACAATGCTGTAATATCTTAATACACGCAAGGTATGAATTCTATGTAGAGTTAGAGAGAGAAAGAGAGGTGGTTGGATGAAAACTTAGAGAAAGAAAGAAAAGAAGAGATGTTAGATTACTATGTGAAAATGAATAAACAGCCAACATGGGTTTAAATACTCCTACGTAAGGCCGGCCATATGGCTTTGTCTATGGGCTTTCCATGGGCTTTTCCTAAGCTAGACTATTAAGGTTCCAAATATTACTTAACAAGCTATCTAATGATATTAATAGAAGTGACCGATACTTTCGTATTCCTAACAATCTCCCCCTAAGGGAGGTCACTCCATTTTACAAAAACTTAAACCTAGCATACTAAGCTTTGTCTTCAGTCTTGTGCTTGCAGATTTGTTTTCTTGACATCATCTTGTGAATATGGCATAGTGAGCTTTGACTTAAGGCTTGAGCTTGTTCTGATAGGCTTGACTTGTATATAAACTTAAACTTCTTTAAGATCATCAACCAAGCATAATCTCTTATCATCTCATTGTGATCTTGTCGCCGTCTTGTGCACTTGTGACATTTGGACCAACATGCTCATACTGTTGTTGTTTCTTGGTCTTAAAAGCTTAAATAAGACATCTTTATTAAAAATCTTTAACTATAACACTTCGTCACTTCGAGAAAGACGTTCGATATCAAAGTGACAGAAGCTTCTTTGAAATTCTTTAACTTTAACACTTTGTCACTTCAAGAAAGACATATGGTATCAGAGTAGCGGAAGTCTTGAAACATGTACTTGAGCTTTCATTATGTCTTTATATATGTCGGTTGAGTATGAGCATGTGGTATTGGCTTCGACTCGTCATTGAGAAACTGCTATTGTCGTCAGGAAATCTGCATAAATGGGTTAGTGATAAACAACATATATGGACGAAAGTGGTTTTGTCACTTCATCGAATACGGTTGTAACAACCATGGTTCCCCGTTACTCAGTATAAATATTGCCTGTAATTAGGAAGAATTCCAAAGAATCTCCTTGACAGGGTTTCGCAGTTGCACCAGTGACAAGCTTCTGAGTAACCCTTTTAAATATATATATAAATAAATATAAAATACTTATAAATATATAATATAAGGATAAGAATCAAAAATCTCAATTGTAGTAAACCGAAAGTATGATTCCCGGGTCGTTATGTCCCAACGAGGCGTGAATTTGAAAATCGAACTTTGGTTTGGGAATTATGCTTGAATAATCAAAGATTTGATTTGATTATCTATTTCTACAAATAAAATGCAAAAAAAACAAGTAAAAGAAACCCTAAAACGAAAGTGTGAAGATCTTTATGACCCCTTAGATCGTTATTAAGACTCATCTAGGATATAGTAACAATGACTAATAAATTTGCATAGCGGAATAATAAAACAGAAATCATAGTTACTTCAAGGTTTTCTTTATTCATTATATCTCCAAGATCAAATGATCCTTGAGGCTAAACTAACTAATACATAGATGTTTATAACACATCTACTAACTATGCTAACTAACTAAACTTATACACACACACGTTTTGTTTTAGTCGACTCTCATTGAGAACACACACTTTTCTGGATACTAAAACAATATGCCTAGACCTCCTTTTATAGCGTAAGGAGTCAAGGCTTTACATGGAAACTATTTAAAAGATATTAATGAGTTTGACCAAATCTTTATCTCTTCATCTTTATCTCTTTTTGACCAAATCTTGATTAAGGCTTTACATGGAAACTATTTAAAAGATATTAATGAGTTTGACCAAATCTTTATCTCTTCATCTTTATCTCTTTTTGACCAAATCTTTATTTTCTTCTACATCTTGTAGAATCCCACAATGACGACTTTGGTCCTTTTTTCCATCTTGTTTCATTCGTGTTTTGTCTTATCAACTCAAATATAATTCCCAATAATCTTCCCCTAGTTGATAATGACAAAACCAAATAAGCACGAACTTCCCCTGAAGTTAATATACGAATGAAAACTTCTCCTTAAGCTTCCAAGGATCTACAAGTTGCAAATCATCAAATCTTCTTCCCCTTTTATCATCATCAAATCGGGGACTAAAGTATGCAACTTCGATCTTCACAACCACGAACCAATATTACACTTCTAATCCAAGCCTTCTATCTCCTCAAATTACCCACCATTAAGCACAATAAGAAAAATGAACTTGAGTAGTAGACACTCACACTAGCAGTAGTAATAATGACTAGTAGTAGCAAAAACCTTCACCTCGATGTAGCATGTAAATGGTTAAACATTTTAACATTAAGCTTCCCCTGAAACCCATATGTTAACCATTTCTTGAATCTTCAATTCTGTAGGCTCTATGTAATAATTACTGATGAAGAAAATTAAGTATAACGAACTTGATGCTCAAGTAGAACAACCTAAACTTGTGTCTTATATCTTGTTTATCCACGCGACGTCGAACTCATACCAAGACCAAAATATAAGTAGATCACAATCTCTTGACAAAATCCTCATCTATGAGACACATATCTAAAGTGATAGCAAATGTGAGCATTGAGCACCATAAGAAAAATCACACACCTTTGCTAGATTCGTCAAGTCTTCGTCACAACGTTATAAGCACGAACAAGTTACCTCCTCCTAAAAGGTATGATAAAACACAAACCCAAATAATTCCACTTCAACTTCAAATAGGTCATAAACAACCTTCTTCGTAACCAATTCGAACAAATAATCCAAAATACGAGCCTTTGAAACTTTTAGGAACATTTAAACCAAAAACCTTCCAGAACAAAAACTTCGACACATCTTTTCTTCATAAAGTCGACACCAACAAAAACCTTGAACAATCCTAGATATCGAGAGCCACGAGGCTCTGATACCAATTGTGGAGATCTTTATGACCCCTTAGATCGTTATTAAGACTCATCTAGGATATAGTAACAATGATTAATAAACTTGCACAGCGGAATAATAAAACAGAAATCAGAGTTACTTCAAGGTTTTCTTTATTCATTATATCCCCAAGATCAAATGATCCTTGAGGCTAAACTAACTAATACATAGATGTTTATAACACATCTACTAACTATCTAACTATGCTAACTAACTAAACGTGTACACACACACGTTTTGTTTTAGTCGACTCTCATTGAGAACACACACTTTTCTGGATACTAAAACAATATGCCTAGACCTCCTTTTATAGCATAAGGAGTCAAGGCTTTACATGGAAACTATTTAAAAGATATTAATGAGTTTGACCAAATCTTTATCTCTTCATCTTTATCTCTTTTTGACCAAATCTTGGTCAAGGCTTTACATGGAAACTATTTAAAAGATATTAATGAGTTTGACCAAATCTTTATCTCTTCATCTTTATCTCTTTTTGACCAAATCTTTATTTTCTTCTACATCTTGTAGAATCCCACAATGACGACTTTGGTCCTTTTGTTTCCATCTTGTTTCATTCGTGTTTTGTCTTATCAACTCAAATATAATTCCCAACAATCTTCCCCTAGTTGATAATGACAAAACCAAATAAGCACGAACTTCCCCTGAAGTTAATATACGAATGAAAACTTCCCCTTAAGCTACCAAGGATCTACAAGTTGCAAATCATCAAATCTTCTTCCCCTTTTTGTCATCATCAAATCGGGGACTAAAGTATGCAACTTCGATCTTCACAACCACGAACCAATATTACACTTCTAATCCAAGCCTTCTATCTCCTCAAATTACCCACCATTAAGCACAATAAGAAAAATGAACTTGAGTAGTAGACACTCACACTAGCAGTAGTAATAATGACTAGTAGTAGCAAAAACCTTCACCTCGATGTAGCATGTAAATGGTTAAACATTTTAACATTAAGCTTCCCCTGAAACCCATATGTTAACCATTTCTTGAATCTTCAATTCTGTAGGCTCTATGTAATAATTACTGATGAAGAAAATTAAGTATAACGAACTTGATGCTCAAGTAGAACAACCTAAACTTGTGTCTTATATCTTGTTTATCCACGCGACGTCGAACTCATACCAAGACCAAAATATAAGTAGATCACAATCTCTTGACAAAATCCTCATCTATGAGACACATATCTAAAGTGATAGCAAATGTGAGCATTGAGCACCATAAGAAAAATCACACACCTTTGCTAGATTCGTCAAGTCTTCGTCACAACGTTATAAGCACGAACAAGTTACCTCCTCCTAAAAGGTATGATAAAACACAAACCCAAATAATTCCACTTCAACTTCAAATAGGTCATAAACAACCTTCTTCGTAACCAATTCGAACAAATAATCCAAAATACGAGCCTTTGAAACTTTTAGGAACATTTAAACCAAAAACCTTCCAGAACAAAAACTTCGACACATCTTTTCTTCATAAAGTCGACACCAACAAAAACCTTGAACAATCCTAGATATCGAGAGCCACGAGGCTCTGATACCAATTGTGGAGATCTTTATGACCCCTTAGATCGTTATTAAGACTCATCTAGGATATAGTAACAATGATTAATAAACTTGCACAGCGGAATAATAAAACAGAAATCAGAGTTACTTCAAGGTTTTCTTTATTCATTATATCCCCAAGATCAAATGATCCTTGAGGCTAAACTAACTAATACATAGATGTTTATAACACATCTACTAACTATCTAACTATGCTAACTAACTAAACGTGTACACATACACGTTTTGTTTTAGTCGACTCTCATTAAGAACACACACTTTTCTGGATACTAAAACAATATGCCTAGACCTCCTTTTATAGCATAAGGAGTCAAGGCTTTACATGGAAACTATTTAAAAGATATTAATGAGTTTGACCAAATCTTTATTTTCTTCTACATCTTGTAGAATCCCACAATGACGACTTTGGTCCTTTTGTTTCCATCTTGTTTCATTCGTGTTTTGTCTTATCAACTTAAATATAATTCCCAACACTATCCTCCTCCTTAGGAAGGAGGAACGGTCAAGATGAGGTAAGGACACCAAAGATTAGACAATTTATAGAGAATTGGATTTTAAGGTTTACTTGTAGGTTAATAACTAGCATAAAGTGACCTTAGTGGAGAATTAAGTTTTATTAAGTGTGTTTGATAATATAGAATTGGCCATAGGTGATTATTAATTGTAAAATGATTTAATTTTTGGGTATTGGGTATATAAGTGGGTATTTGTTGAAGTATAGATAGGTATAGATGCTTCCATGTATGCATAAATGTATTTTATTGCCAAACGTAAACGTTTTATATAACACCTCGTATTTTAGGTCATTGTATGACATTAAGACATTCATAATTTATTTTTAGGGTTTTACGCGTTTGCTCTTAAACCGTAAACTTTAAGTTAAATCGCGTAAACTGAAAATGATCATACAATGTAAACGGGCATTAAACAATTAAATGTTT